>CM031233.1:377604204-377800554 GCA_018340775.1 Taxus wallichiana var. yunnanensis
AAATCTCTAAAAATATATAAATAATTGATTAAGCTATGGAATTATATTTTTAGCAATATAAACTATATATAAATGGGCATTTACTTTCATTCAATACCCTCAAACAATAATCATATACAGATTATCTTGCGTAATGAACCTATGGGGAATGAATGGAAGAAGATGATTAAATAGTGAAATGAAATTTATTTGATGATGAATTCGATGTCCTATGAGAAGTGTAACATTGGAAAGAGATGATGTAAAATGTTTTAATTTTTGATACGTTGGAATGGAGGTAGAATGCACTTGAAAAGCATGAGAATTCGTTGTCCAAATGAGGTGTGAATGCTCATATTTATACATCACCGATGATCGGAAAATCACCGGTGATTGCAGAAGATCTTAATTTAGTTAACAAAACATGTGATTTTCTTCCATTTTGAACTAGATATGATAACTTTGAAGTTGTTAAGGTGGCGGAGAAGGTAAAAATCATGAAAAAACTAAGGAGGTTAGCATTTTTAGAAATATTTAGGTAGTTAATGATTTTAGAATGTTACTTGGTTAGGAACATGTTAGTGATTTTTAGGAAGGTAGTTTAGGTGGTTAAATGAGGTGTCATCTTTGTGAGATTTTGTAGTTAACGTAGCAATAAGTGAAGGGGAATAAATAATTTATTTATTTAATTAAAATAAATAATTAATCTAGACTTTAGAGATATGTGAAGGATGTGTGGAGAAAATTAATTAAATATGATCTAGAGGATGAAGTGTCTTGAATATGTTGTTTTTTTTTGTGAATGTGCTCGAGCCGGGGATGCAAATTTTTGGTGTCTACATTTTCCCCTTTCTATCTAGTGATTTTTGAAAATTTGCTAAACAAAAAAAGATGGAGAAGAATTATGTTGACATGGGTGAGTCTATCAGAGTGCAATGCATGCAATGATCACCAATGTGTTTGTGGTTTTTATTAAAAAGGATTGCCCCAACTATGAGGGTGTAAAGCATAATACTAGACAATCAATCGTGAAGGGGTGGCCAAAGGGCCTGATACCTATAGGCATATGACCCTAACCAGGTAAAGCTATTGAATGGGAAAACCAAGTAATGGGGTCCAAAGGATCATCTCCCATTGACGTATTACAAGTCCCGATGTTGTGAATAAATTGTTTTAACAAAATATCTTGAGGGTTAAACACTTTCTAAAATGCATAACACACTTGTGCAAAGGGTAGAATTACACGTTCTTGGGAAATGTAGGTATGGAAACCTAAATCAAGTGAATCATCATTGATTGGGAAAATCATCGACAATTTCCTCAATTGCTAGCGATTAGGTCATGGAAAAAAATTGGGGTATATATACCCAAATGCATTCTTTATTTATCATTTTTACATTGTATATGACAATGACTTTGTCGAGCAAGAGAAAACATGATTTGCAAGAAAATAGTTATCAAATAGCCTCCTCAAGATGCAAAAAAAAAAGCCCATCCTAGCGAGGGTAGGCTTTAGTATTGTTTTTTTGTTTTTTTAGTTTTTAGGGATTTTTAGGGATTTGGAGGTATTTAGGGCCATATCGGGGGGTGCTGATGCTATAGGGTAGATTTATAGAGTCACGATTTATTCCTTCAATCACTAGTGATTGAGGTGAATTTCTAGTGATTCACCCGGAACCTAAATAGTTTGTGTTTTGAGTGATAAAATATGGTTTTTGATAAAAGTGTTTACCTTTGGTGAATGTTTAAGGCAACATTATACATGTTTTATTGTTAGGATCATGTTTATGAGGGTATTTTACTGCACAAATGTTTATTATTTAGAATTTTTACAACATTATTAATGTTCACTTTTGTGTGTGTATTTTATAGGTGGATGCCCGCTAACTATCTCCGAGACCATATCCACTTGATGTTAGATAAGATTAGTCGAGATTTGTCTAATGATGACTTGTACCATTTGAAGGTTGTGACATTTTGTGGGATGAGATTTTAAAATAAGATTCATAGGTGTTGTATCTTTACACTTGCATTGCTTAGAGCGGTGAAATCCTTCCACTAATAACTTTTGAAACCTACAAGGAGATGACCATCACCCCGGAGGATGTTTTTCATATTAAAACACCGACAATTAAGGGATATCCTATTTATTTGTATTTTAGATGCAGAGATAGGGATACCATACAGCTTATTATATAAATATGAGGCCTAAGATGTGAGATAATCCTCGGAGATTTCGAATTATCGGCCCTATATGAGTCGTAGAGAGTGGGTTGCCCATAGAAGACTATGATGATGTTGGGAATTTCATGTTTTGTAGTGTCGATTAAGGAGGTGGGACATTCCCGTGCATGATGAGAGGGATAGTTACAGATATGATGGAGGACCATACACCTGTGAGTGGGATCCTACCTTATTATCACATACATACAAAGAGTTGTGGGTTTGGATGGCCCATAAGTGCCACAGATTGATGATGGATTTTGTTATAGTGTTGGTCCCACAAGCACATTACCATTACTCGCTTCTTTGGATTTCCTAGTGTTATTAACATGAGGCACCCAAGCTTCATGAGATGGAGTGTGAGTCTCATCAAAGTGAGGAAGGCCAATGGGCATATGTATTATAGAGACTTGATATTTGGACTACAGGTTGACGATGTTATCCTGGCAATGTATGTCATTTTTCATGATTGGCTGGAGTTTTAAGGAATTTCTCATATTTAAAATAGTACATCTAGGTCTAGGGCTATAGGGTCGGAGAGGATGAGTTGATACACTTTAGTCGGGTGATGAGACAGTTTGGGTTGGTTCAAGATATACTTGAGGATCTAATTTTGTATAAGCATGAGGATGGGGATACTAACACCCCACAGAAATTGTGATAGGGCCAACACCCATTGTTGAGAAGTTGGATGCAATGGATCTAGATGAGGATGGTCATGTGGTGTTGATTGATGATGCGGGGGTCACCCTAGATTTTTTTCTTGGTGGTCTTATTCATTGAGGAGTTTTGAGAGGATGAGGGTAGTGGAGAGGAGGCTTGATCAATTAGACAAGTGCAGGGCTCAAGCAAAGGGAAGATCTAAGGATGGTGGTGAGGCTAATGAGGAGAGGGTTGATCTTGATGCTACTATAGCTCTAGATGTTTCTACAGTGATGGATGAGAAGGCCATAGTGGAGGTAGAGAGAGATGTCACTCGTAGAGAGAAAGATGACTTAGTGGGAGTGTGAGATACTCTTATTAGAGAGAGATATGGTTTGATCGTAGAGCATGATGGGATCTAGGCACAACTTATACATGTATCTTCTAATATAGATAGGTACAAGAGTCAAAGAGTCACTTTCAGGAATGCCTTTAGGATCACAGGGCCTTGTATTATCTACCACGGAGCTATCGGCATTGGTCGAAAGAAGAAGAGCATCTACAACACCTTTTGGTATGATTACAATGTCCTATTATGAGGTTGTGATAGTGGAGAGGGAGTATTATGTCGATATGATCATCAAGAACTACCATGATGCCACTTTTTATGTTGACCATGTAGTTTCCCAAGGGGTGAAACAACAAAGGCTAGGACAAGTGATAGTATGGCGAGTGTGGAGCACCCATATCGAGAGACTCGAAGAGGATATGATGGTATAGGAGGAGCTGGTGGTGGTGGTTCTATAATGAGAGGCATTCCCAATGCAAGTTTGAAGTATTTTATAGTTTGATTGTATACATACTCATAGAAGCCCTTATTATATGCTATTTTGATTATATGGACATTGGACTTATATATATATATATATATATATATATATATATATATATATATATATATATATATATATATATATATATATATATATATATATATATATATATGATGATTTTAGTTCATGTGTTAGTAGACTCGAGATAATTCCTTGATGTGATATGATTACTTGATTTTATATATGATGATGATTAAGATGATGATGATGAAGAAGAAGATGTTTATGTTTTTGATTATGTGTCTTGATGTTTAACTATACTTTAGGAAATGTGAGTTGACCATAATGTATCAGATTAAAAATGTTATTAAATTAAAATGAAGTAAAAGTTGAAAGAAATGCCCATTGAATAATATGTGTGTAATGGGTTGTTATAACGCTTTACAATTGTAGCCTCTCAAAATGTTAAATAAGACTATCAATGGACAATTCAAACTGATCATATGGATTTGGATAAAAAGTACGAAAGGACCATATGAATGCATGTCTTTGTGGGGAAGAAAGGTTACCTTTTTAAAAAATTTAGAGGTAATCAATGCCCCAACTCTTTATGAGAAGCAAACCGATCGGTGTGGGAATTTTTCTATGGAAAATCTTATTGATGTGGGAATATTTCCAAGTTGTTTTTTTATTTTTGATATGTTTGTAGAGGCTGATCAAAATGAGAATAATTTTTCATGGGTAGCCATCCTTCAAGGGTATGGTCTACATATTATATTTTGATTGAAATAATGTCCTTCAAGGGATAACTCCATGAATTAAAAATGGTAGTTGCCCCTCAAGGGATTAGTTTGATTTACCTTTAATATGATTTTCAAATATTTTTCCTTCAAGGGAATCATCTATTTATTCTTGATTTTTAATAAGAAGAATATGTATATATTTTTGGATTTATTTTGAGCTGAGAGAGAGACCCTAATAAATATTTTGTTAAGGAGGGGATAAATGTATAGGTGTCACGCATCCATATGCCCCATGTATTGATGCTAGAAAAAGGGTAATGGAATGATTCTAGAGCTTAGTAAAATGGAAGGCTATTATTTTGATAAGATCTTATTGAAACTATTGTTATGATAATCAATCATTTAATAGTAGAAAGGTCACAAGTGCAAAGCATTTAGAGGTTCATGTTCAGGTTCTCCATCAAGAGAAGTGAGACGATACACTCCTAACCCATATTTGTGTGTGATAATGTATGGACCAATCCAATTGGGGAAAACTTACCATAATTAATTTGCTTTAATTTAGTCACATTTTTATTTACATTGAGTACCGTGTCACGATTTTGAAGTCACATTCCTTGACATGTTTTTGTATGCTCTATTAATGTGTTGTTGATAAAGTTGGTGATGTTCAAGGGATACTAGACACTTTTCATCCAACAATTCTAGTTGTGCAAGATGATTTTGGTGATATTATTCATTAGGAATGAAATCCTTTAAGGATACATGGAGTGATGGGATTTGAATTTCTAGGGTACGATGGCTTCAAATCTATAAATGAGTGAATAAGGTGTAAGCGCAAAAGAGGTGTATAGATACTAATATCATAATCCCATAGAGCGAACGGATTTGAGTGTGACAGCCTTCTGCTGTGTCATTTATAGTTTTCATGAGGATTTTGTTAAGTGTTTTGTTGGAAGCCTCAGCTTTTCCATTTTCTTGAGGATAATATGGTGATGAGAAGCTTAGTTTAATGTTAAATTTATTACAGAGTTTTTCACTTCCTTTTTTAAAAGGATTTTCCATTATCGGCGTTAAGCTTATGTGGAATACCAAAGGGACATATGATGTTCTGTTATATGAAGTTGATGATGGGTCCAGACTTTGTTGAGGTCAAAGGAATAACTTCAACCCATTTAGTGAAGTATTCAATTGCAGTGATGATTGAATGATGTTATTGAGATGATTTTGGATTAATTTCACCAATGAGGTCTAACCCCCTTGAGATAAAGGCCATAAAACTTATGTAGGTTGCAATTCTTGAATAGGTATGTAGATGATATCGAGAATGAATTTTACACTTAACATACATTTTCATGTACGTGCAATAGTATTTTTGATAGTGGGACAATAATATCCTAGTCACATGATACTCTTTGTGATGGTGTTACCTCTGAAATGTCCTCCACAAATTCCATCGTGGAACTCTTTGAATTGTGTTGGTTGATTCATGTGATTTGAGACAATGTAGTAATACACCGTCAAAACTATGTTTATAAAGGATGCCTCCTATGATAACAAAGTGAGTGACACGTTAAAGGAAGGATCATTTAGTGCCTTGTGATAAATTTGGTGGGAGTTTAGATTTAGTGAGATAATCAAACATTTGGGTGTACCATAGATCTAATGGATTTTCGTCAATGATGTTTATGGAAGGTAGCTCATTTTGATGTGAAGGATGGTCTAATCGTTGAATGACTATAGACATCTCGCTTTAACCTTCAAATATTTTTTTTTCAAGGGCACAAGGGATCCTAGAGAAGCCATAGTGTCTACAAACCTGTTAGAAGATTGTGGAATGGATTGAATGGTATAATGATTGAATGCACCAAGAATAATATTAACAACAGTTTTATATTTTTATAGTATTTCATTTTTACATTGGTACTATCTTGTTACTGATTGATGACGAGTTTTGAACCTCCGTAGATTTCCAGCACTTGGACATCTAGGAGAATAGTGGTTTGCAAGCCCATGATTAAGATAATGGGATGGGAATCTTCCAAGGGGCTATGGTAAAACAGCGATCCTCCTCCTTCTTGACATTTAGTGCCATCGAAGAAGGGGACCATTTTAATGGGGACAAAATTTGATTCATAATCATTAGATTTATTGATATTGTTAATAAACTTGTCGGGGAAGCATTCATGAGGTGGCTGATTTTTTGGAAGAGGTACTTGAGCGAGTTGATCAGAAATGTCCCGATCTTTAACATATTTTTGGTATAATTTCCAAATCAAATTTAGTCATTAACATGAGCCATCGAGTTATGCAATCATTATGATAAGGTTTGGCATGCATGGCTTTAAGTGGGTTAAAACTAGTGATGACGTATGTTTTGTGATTAAGAAGATAATGTCATAGCTTGGAGGTGGAAAAATATAATGCACAACATAAATTTTTGGCTTCAATATAGTGTGTCTCATATTCATGAAGTGTACGGCTAATGTAGTACACGACATGCTCACAGCCTTGATTATCATGGTGGGAAAGCATGGCTCCTAAGGCATGTTCCAAAGTGGATATGTATAAGTAAAAAGGCTCCCCATCATGAGGTGGAGTGAGGAAAGGTGGTGATAACAAATATTGTTTGATTTGACCAAAAGAATTTTGGCAATCAGAACCCCAATGGAACTTGAAATTTTTGCAGAGCAAATGATGGAACAACTGACACCGGTCAAAAATTTGTGATATGAATCATCGAATGGAATGCAATTTTCCCTGAAGGCTACAAAATTCTTTGAGGATAGAATGTGGAGACATTTTGATAATTTCCCTAACTTTTTAGGATCAACTTCAATTCTACAAATACATATGATAAATCCTAAAATCTTTCCGGTGAGAACACCAAAAACACACTTTACTGGGATTAACACTAGATAGAATTGGATAAGATGAGTGAATATGGATTCAAGGACTTTGAGGTGGTTTTTCTAGGATTTGGACTTCCTAAGGAGGTCATCAATGTAATCCTCAACAATTGTTTGGATAAGGTCATGGAAGATATATGTCATGGCACATTGATATGTTTTGCAATGTTTTTAATTCCAAAAGTCATAACATGGTAATAAAAGGTTCCCCAAGGGGTGATAAAATATGTTTTTTTTTATCATCAGGAGAAATGATAATTTGATTATAACTAAAAAAACCATCCATAAGGGAAATAATTTCATGGCCTGTTGTTAGGTCGATGAGTTGATCTATGTTTGGGAGAGGGAAATCATCTTTTAGATAGGAAAGATTGATATCCCTAAAATTTGTGCAAATGTGAATCTTTCCTAAAGCTTTGGTTATGGGAAAATATTGGAAACCCATTGTGGATAGTCAATAGGTATGATAAAATTAGCAGTTAAGAGACGTTGTAATTCTTCTTTAATAAGGAGAGCTATACAAGGATGTCTCTTACAAAGTTTTTTTTTACTAGTTTGGTATCAAGATATGTGACTATGTTATGTACAACAATGTTGGGGTAGATCCACAACATATCACTAAATGACCAAGTGAAGGATTTATGATTTCTTATTTAGAATGTTGTGAAGTCATGTAATCTTATGAGACCTAAACTCTTATCGATTTTAACTATAGAGAGGTCTTGTGAGGTTCCTAAGTTAACATTGATGGTTGATTCATTAAGAAGAGTAGGTGTATCGGATGGAAAGGATTTATGAAGAAAATGTTCCTCAGCTCCCATGTGAGAAAGGATATCTTGGTTGTCTTGACACTAAAGGATATCTATAGTGGGTGAATCTTCTTCAATCATTTCTAGTAAAACAAGTGGTAATGATTTAATGGAGTGACCTGATTGATAGGTGAGTGGTCCTAAGGATATAATATTGATTAAAAAAAAGTTGGGTGGGATAGGTACAGTATCATTTGTATCCATGGAATCTTCAGGCTTGGTGGGTGATGAGGATTCTGGTTCGAGAATGGATATGGGTGTTTCTTGTTTCGATGGAACGATTTCAGTGATTTTTGGGGTGAATTTTCTATAACTTAGACCATTCTTCTGGTATGGCTTGAGAGTGCATAGGATGGGTTGGTCATGTGTTCCTTTTTCATAGTTTCTAAGGCCAAAGTATTTCTATGCACAACAATGGAGATACATGCGGACAAAGTTATGGTTATCAATAGATTTAAAATTTAATTTAAATGACATTGCATGATATGAATGATTTGGATGAGATGGTGGATTTTTAATTCCACCATAGATGAAATTTGTTTTAAGGTATGCTTGTCCATAAGAGATAATATCTCCTACATCGGGATCATACATGGGTTGTTTTTCAGGAAACTATATGTTTTTGGTGATGGAATAGAGTTAAACATGAGGAGGTGACATTCCATGAGAGTAAGGCATTTCACATCCTTGGTAATAGAAGGTTTCTATATAGAAATGTAGAAGAAGGTATCAATGTGCTAGTGGATGCTTGATCTAATGATTCAAATGTGGATTTAGGTACCAATACATCATTTGGGTGGTACATCATATATCAACAAATAATGGATTCAGATTCGTTGAGATAGTGTGAGTTTGTCCTTCATGTTCATACTTAACACATTATATCCAAGGACATCCTAGTAACATATTATATTGAAATTCCTTCTATGATGTAGAAGAGTTTTGGTAAGGTTTTGACACCAACTTTGAGTGGTAGGATGACAATACCTAGCATGGGTGTGATCATGTCATTAAAGGAACATAACATGACTGGAGTTTGAGTGAAAAATGTATTAGGTAACTTAAGTTGTTCAAAGGAAAAGGAGGATATAATTTTGATTGTTGCACCATTATCAATCATGAATCTTTTGATAGAAATTTCATTTATCTGAGTGGTAATGAAAAGGGGTAAAATAATGGTCTTCTAGTCTAAGAGAAGGTATCTCAGATGGTTCAAATGATATGGAGGTGGATTCTTTAAGAGTGCCGACAAATTTTTTAAATGAAGTTATGTCGTTAGAAGGTATAGTGATGGATTGAAGGGCTTCTATCATGGCCTACTTATGGGTAGGTGATGTTTGGACTAGTTCATAGAGTGACATTCAGATTGGCATTTGATGTAACTTTTTAATGAAATTTTTTTGTATAGAAGTGGAAGGTGGTGTGGTTGTTGGTACATAACTTTTGGCCTTTAGGGTTGGCATTTGGTTAGTTCCTTTAGGAGAGAAAGAAATGGAGACTTTAGATTTACTAGGTGGAGTTGGTAACTCAAAACGTGGAGGTATGGTGATAGGAGTCCTATTTCTATGAGGCTCAAATGATGTCTTGTCATAATCTTGAGTACGAGTAGTGATATGGACTACGATACTAATGTATTAATGTGTTGTGAATAACTTCATTAGGTAATGTAGAGGTTTTGTTGGCATAGATGATGCATTTGATTGAGAAATAAGGGAGGGGGAACTACCAATCTTCTAAAATATTTGATGAAAGGCCCTGTAGTATTCTATAGAGTGGTCTCGTGTCCTATGATAATTGAAAAATGTATTGAAATCATACTGGGAGGGGTTCCTTCCATGATGATCTGATGGCTTAGGACATGGTAATGTAATAAGTGACCTTTGAAGGAGATATTCCAAAGTGGTAGTGTAACATCCTTTAGGTCCAAATGCAGTAGTAATGAGGCATGATTTTCATCCTTTTTGGAAGACATCAAAATAGGTTGTTTAACAACAAGTTGTTTATTTGACGTTCGTGGTTGATTCCTTGATGACGGTTGAGGATTTTGTACGAAAGGTTTTTGCACAGTAATACTAGATTACATAGGAGATGGACAATGAAGGTCCACTATGGGAGACATTTGAGGGGTGGTAAGTGTAGGGCAAGGGCTTACTATCAGAATGTGATGAATAGGATTTTCTCTAGTAATTATAAGATGATTAATGGGTATGAGAGAGGAAGAACCACAAAAGGGATTCTTTCTAGGATTTTGGATGATGTTTATTTCTTTGGGTCTTAGATTTGGCCTAATAGGGGGTTCTCCAAAATAATACACACCATTTGGATGGATAGATGGAAAAAATAATGGAGGATAATGAGGACTTCTAAAGACCTAGACAACACCCTATTTGTTGGGTCCCTTTGAAGTTTTGGATGGATTAGGTGTATTCGTTGAAGTTGATGCTTATGAAGGAAGGGGAGTTTGAATAGTAATATGTATGTAATCTAAATGGTTCATGAATTTTAGATTATTTATATTTCAGGGTTGAGAATAATGACAACCCTTGACCAATTTTGGTGGAGGTGATTGAGCTAAGAATTTCTTGAGTGGTACCATAGTTATGTTTACAGATATGGATGTAGATGTAGGTGAAGTTTTTATTATGGGTGTGGCCATGGATTTAATAACAATGATTGATGAAGGCATGGGAATGGGTTTTGTAGTAAGTGGTTCTACAATTGTCATTTTATCAAGCTTTGGTATTGATGTTTTGGGTATTGAATTACTAAGTGATAGGGGTGTAGGAGTAATTTGTATGTTTTTTTGAGTAAGAGAAGGTTATGATGTTACAAATTCATGTTCATTGGCCTCTAGTATCAACTTTCTCGGGTGTTATTTTATTGAGTGGTATGATGGGCTGCAAAATAGGCTCAAATTTGGTTATTTTATTAATGGTATAGATGGCATTTGTCTACCTCTGCTCAAAAGATGAGGGGTGGTTTAGGAAATGTTGTTTAAATAATTCAATATTATGGTTTTGGGGTGTATTTAGATTATCCAAATGAAGGTCACCTTTATCAATCAAGTCCTGAAGCACATTGCAGAATGCATGACATCTTTCTATATCATGACCATTAACCCTATGGAATTTCCAGTAATCATTATTGTGGTAACAAACGGGTTTTGATACTCGATATGTTAATAGATTGGATGGGTGGAAGTGATATAATGCTAGAGGCCAAAAATTTATCAAAACATGCACTATAAGTTTCTGCTTATAGGTGTATAGTTACGTTGTTGATGAAAGTGTTCAATAACATGCTTTTCTTTAGGAGTGGATTTGACTACGATAGCATTGGAGGATATTTTATAGTTATCAGGGTTGGAAGTTGACTTGGATGGGAAATCCATTTTTGGTTTCTTGGGGCAAAGCTTCACCCAACCATCCACTAAAGCTCACAATTCCAACTTACGGGCCATGGTAAAAGCCTCATAAAAAGTGTGGAATGATTGAATTTGTAGCGTAGCTGAAATGTGTATAACACAAGCATGACATAAAATGTCAATTAATTTTTTCTATGGTAATGTAAAAGATTTTTATTGGTAACACCCCTCCAATGAGAAATAAAATCAGCAATAGATTCATCTTCAAATTGTATAATGCCATATATATCATTAATGGTGATTTTATGAGCTATGTTTATGGAAAAGTGATCTAGGAAAAGTTGGGCGAGTTGCGTGAAGGATAATAGATAATGTTGTGGAATATTGTTATACGATTCTAAGGCAGGACCGGTGAAGGACATGGGAAATGTTCTCAACATCGTCTGATCATGAGATATTAGATAATAGGTGTCACAGAAAGCATGAATGTATTGTTGGGGTTTTCTTTGCTATAGAACTTAATAAATTTAGGAAGTTCCCAATGCGGGGATATGGTTTATATGGTATAGAAGGATGAATGGGTTCATTGCAAATTTGTTCATATGAGAGCACATTTTTGGATGAAGATGAGGTAGCTTCTAAACTAAATATGTGGTTAGGAGATCCTAGAAGGGTTCGGCCCATGATTGTTGGTTTGAAGATGAGATAGGTTGATATGAAGACTGGTGTGAGTATGCTTGATATTGTTGTGGAGTGTTATGTTGGTAAGAAATGTTATATTGAGGGGTGTTTTGCTGATATGAGAGATTATGTTGTAAGGTTTATTTTGTTGTGGAGTATTTTGTTGTGGAGTATGGTATTGTAGAATGTTCTGTTGAGGTATATGTTGTTGGTGCATATATTGTTGGTGTGGAATTTGTTTTTGGGGGATATTGTGTTGGGAAAGAATGTTTTGTGATGGGATGTTTTGTTGAGTAGATAAATCCATTTTAAAGAAAAATACCGTGTGAGGTTTGACTATACCGGTGTTGCGATGGTACTGATGTTTGTGTGAGAGGGTGTGAATATGTATGTATTTGTTGGAACGGTGTGGAAGAAGAAGGAAAATATGGTGCTTGTTGTGGGATACTTTGTTGTGGAATGTTTTGTAAAGGTACAAATTGTGGTATAGAAATCAATGATTGTAATAATTGGGGTATGTATTGTGAAATAAGATGTGTACTAGCAATGACACTAATATTAATTATTAATTTTGTTGTGGGAATAGACTTGGTAATTATTTGGATGGGGGTAGTAGTATATTTATAAGGCACAAAAGTAGAAGGCATGAGAGAACTAAACGAAGATGTTGGTACCTACGAAGAAACTGAGAGAGTCGACGTGGAAGCAATGGTACTATTTAGTGGGGTGTAGATCCTGTAGAAGGACTTGGTGAAGATTTAAGTTGTTGATTGGATACATTTTTGAAGAGATCATGTGAAAAACATATATAGGTGATGAGGAAACATCGATGCTTTGGGTTGGATAGAAAAAGGTTGATCATTCAATGTGTTAACTAGATTAGTAGAGTCGAATGTTCTAGGACTAGCTAATGTTTAGTGTTTCAGATTGACTTGAAGTGTAAGAAAACATGAGTTCTTGGTTCTGATCAAAGTGTTCTGTAATGGTTGGTGATGGGTTGTGATCATGTACAACAGATTATGGTGTGAATAGTTGCATTTGGATATTTCTTGCTCTCAGGTAGGCATTGAGAGAAAGAGGATTTGAGTCTAACATCTCTTCAAAAATAGGATCACCCCCATTGTCTAATACGAGCTCAAATATTATAGGAGAATACACATACTCTAATTCTAGTGTATAGAGAAGTTATCTATGATATTGTTGTGGAGAATGAAAATATTGTTTTCCTGTTTCATTATTATAACCAGTCCTTAATTCATTCCAATTTTGTGCATTAGAAAAGGGATTGGATAATTTTGTTTGATAAAGTTATTCTTGTGGTTGCATAAGTGAGAAAAATGTTCTGGGAAGTGAATTAGTGTAAAATGAGATCTTTTTTAAAATGTAAATGATGAGACATACATGTTTTCATAAATTTGTTTATGCGCTTGTTGTCTAGTGAGTACTATAGTAAGAAAATACACACAAATCATTTATAAAACATAATGATAACTAGATGGGTAGATATACAAATAGCAAACAAAATCAACAAGAGTGTTACTTTTTATTTATCTTTCTTTATTATGAAAAGTGAAATGTGTAAAAATTAGGTCATGAGGGTCCTACAAAATGGCTATATAAGGTTGGTTTCAGTGTGTTTAAGGGTGGAATCCTTGATATACCTGATTTTACGTGAGGCCCAACTATGTACTAATAATTCCAATACGAGAATGTATATTGGGACCTAACCCCTCACTTTATGATCCTACAAAAATAAGGGAGTCGGGTGTTGAGCCAAAATATACCGATAGACAAGTGTTTATACTCATCCAGAACACCGAGTCGGTTTCCCTGTTAGGTGATGAAATCCCAATCAGTTTCACCTGGGTAGGAAGTGTTTTGAATGCATTTTTGATTTTGTATGTGGTTTAGTTGTGTGTGAGGGAGGAGTAAGTGGATGCAACAAATTTTACCTCCTAATTAGATTATGTGAAGCAAGAAGAATGTAATTGCTTATTTTAATATTCCAAAATGAAATGTTGGTTTCGATGTAGTCAATCAAACAAGACTACAATATGAGAAATTAAAAGGAGGGCCTTACATATTACCTCAAAAACACTCCCTTTTTGTTAATTTAAGTTTAGTTTTAGAAATTTCAAAATATTTGCTTAGTGAAACCCAAAAGTACATTTTCTAAAGAGAAAAAGGCCTATAAGTTTTATTAGAAGAAACAAGAAATAGAAAAAAAGACACTTTTGCCGATTGATAATGATATGTTAGGAAAAGAAAAGAAAAGTAATCACTAGTGATTGGGAAAATTGTAAGTGATTAAGCCAATCGCTAGCTATTGGAAATCAGCAAAAACAATATTTAAAAATATTATAAAATTAGGAAATTAATAGGGATCCAAGGGTCCAACTCGACATGCCAAAATGTCTAGCATGGTTTTACCTTTGGTTTTTTGATTATTTCAAGGGGTAAAGAACCAAGATTTACCTTAGTATGGATAAGTTTTTAGGATACCTAGGATATTGATTTTGTATGTTTGCACACCGTTTAAAACAACGAGTTAAAGATTATTTACCTAAAAACAAGCCTACAAACAATGCTTTAGACAAAACAACGTTACTTTTAAGAAAACACTCATGCTTTTATTAATGTTTATGATTGTGCTAAAAATTACAAGATGGAAATGTGGTTATCACTTATTTAGATTATATACATATAGCTAATCATTAGTCATGATTTAAATCCAAAATTTAGACTCATGGTCTGTGTAGAGGTTTTCAGACATGTTAGATGCTACAAAGTCAATTATTTCTTCCTTTACCTTAGTAAGGTTAGAATCAAGGATGGAGATGTAATCCTTGGGAAAAAATTTAGAATCGTCCTCCTAGGTGTTGTAAGGTGGGAAAATGTTATGTCAGTGTTAGATATGTTGATGTGACTATGGGTGTCAAACTTCAAAGCAGTGTTGTAGTCCTCGTCTAAGAGCTCTAAGCCGGTCTCATAGCGATGCTTGTACTGAAAATGGTTCTCTTGAATTATCAAAAAAATTCATATGTATCCCAGAGAGTGTCGGTAGATTCCCAGATACATTGAGTGGAGGTAAAGATAACCTTTAGGTGATAAAATGGGACTTCTTGGATTGTGCAAAGTTCAAGATCATAGAGCAATGTGTATTTCTCTAAGTAAAGAAAATGGTTAACAACAGGGAAGGAATCAGTAGTGGGAATATTAGTACCACCTAATTCCATATGAAAACATCATGCTAGAAAAAATATTAGTAGATAACAAGAAAAAGCTAGACATTTTTAGTCAAATTATGTAGAATTGTAAAAATAGAAAACAAAGAAATCGGCCAAGTAGTAGGGAAATCGCTAGTGATTACTACTAATTCTAACAATCCATTAAAAACAAAGCTAAATAATTTATTAATCTATGGAATTAGAGTTATAGAAATATAAACGATATCTAGATGTGATTTTAGCTACATTCAATACCTTAAATAATCAGCATATACAAATTACCTTATGTAATGAACTAGCTTGGTGAACAAATGAAAGAAGAAAACTGAATGGTGAAATGCGAGGGCTTTTATGATCAATTTGATGTCGTTTGAGCAATGTAATATTGGAAATATTTGATGTAAAATGCTTGGATGTCCGATACAGTAACTAAGGCAAAATTCACCTATAAAGCATGAGAATTTGTTGTCCAAAGGAGGTGTCAATGCTACTATTTATAGATCACCAAAAATGGGGCAAATCATCGGTGATTACGGAAGATCTTAGTTTAGTTAACAGAAAAGTGATTTTATTCCATTTCAAACTAGATATGATAACTTCAAAGTTGTTAAGGTGGTGGAACAGTAAAAATCACAAGCAAACTAGGAAGGTTATCTTGTTCGGACATATTTAGTTACTTAATTATTTTATAAGGTTAGTTGGTTAGGAATAGGTTAGTGATATTTAGGAAGATAGTTTTAGAGGTGGTTAGGTGATTAAATGAGGTGTCACAGTGACGTGTCCTAGTTAACGTAGTGAGGTGTGAGAGGGAATAACTAATTTATTTAATTAATTAAAATAAATAATTAATCTAGAATTTAGAGATATGTGAGGGATATGTGAATAAAATTAATTAAATATGATGAGAGGATGAATTGTTGTGAATATGTCATTTTGGACGTGAATGTACACGAGTTGAGGGATGCAAATTTTTGTGTCTTCACCATCATTCGAACGCAGCAAGAACTCACCACCACCCAAAATAGATGTAGTCACGTGCAAGAAAATTCAACACCATTTGATATTATTCAGTTAATCTAGGAGAATGCACAAATACAAGAGTGGTAAAAGTAGATGAACGCCCATATAGAATTTTGGTATACTTTTGTGAGGAACATTATGCCACAAATAACTAAGTACATCCCATATGATCCACCCATAAGAAGAGTAAGAGGAAGGGTAGCCTACAGATTTAGTTGGGAAAGTTGAGTGAAGGAAATCTTCCTTACGCCAAATGTCTAAGTTTTTGGGGGTTGATACTCTCACCCTCCAAAATTGGTGTCCAATAGTTCTAGGTAGGAATTTTGAGTGAGGGAACCTTTCCCTATGCCAGATGTCTAAGTTCTAGGGGTTGATGCCTACATAGCATTTTTGATAAAATTTTGGAGAAAAGGAAAGGGTTCTTCATCAATTGTTGTCTCACGAAAGAGACAACGTTTGAAGTCTATGGATGATGTTGATAGATTTATTCATATTATGAAGTTGTTTTATGATGTTTCATGATTTATATGAGCATTATAATATATCATAGAAGACAAAAACATATTAAAATAATAATAATGAAGAATATATAATATTTTACACAATGAAAATATGTAAATACTATGATATAAGTGTAAATATTCACTAATTAGTAGTTAATAATGTAAATAAGTGTTAGCCAATGGTTACCATGGGTTATTATGAGTGAAAAGACATAAAGTTTTCCTTTTAAAGGCTATATAAAGATGTAAAATGAGGGGAGAAGAGGATATCACAAAAATGAGTGAGAAGAGATGATATAAACATGAAGAATAAAGAGAGGAATCGATGTAAGAAGTGAGAGATGTGAATATAATCAATATAAACATGTATTTCTAAATTATATGAAATTATGATCAATATATGTGTGATATTGTGGGTTGAACCATTAATGAGTCAAGTATTATCTTTATTCATGTTTTATAAAAGATAAATAATTATTTGATAAGATATATCTACCCTTCGTAGATGTTATCTCTAGTGGGGACAATGAGCTACTTAACCCTCACGCTATTGTCGAGACTTAAGGTCGAACATCTTTAACAAATCAAACTAACAAATTTTTAGCTACACAACATCTAGGTGCTTCTATAATAGAATATTTTGAACTTAGAGTCTTGAGAATTTAACAAGATAAAGAATGAAATATTTAGTGTATCATCCGCTAGCTTATTTTCTAACATATTATCTAAAGATATGTTGTCACTACAATGCAAAGAAAAACACGTAAGATATTGCAAGCTTAACGCCTACTAGATTATTCCTCAAAAAAAATTGAGCTTAGTGATCATGTACTCAATGATGGATATTTTAAACTCTTAGGTCTTTAAGACACCGATGAACACCCATTTTGTTATGTTTAAGCCCTGTTTAAACTTATACCATATTGATATCATGATACATGATGAACAATGATTACTCTTTATATTTAAAACTTTACTACGATTATGGAGGAATTATTATGCGTATTTTTGGAATTTTAATCTTGTTAATTCTTCTTCGTAAATGGATTAATTTTTTTATGAAACATTAACTACACTTTTGAAAGAGTATGTGTTGAGCTATAATAGGATTGCAGTACTTAATTCATGTAATGACGTAGGACTCTAATTAATGCATAGTGTAAGACTCACCTCCATGTTAAAATATAACTCATAGTACCATATCCAAACCCTCCAGCATCGACCCCGATCCCATAAAGCAGAAGATTCACACATACATACAAATCCATTCAAATGATTAGAATTCTAGATGGTAGAATTATAACTTCTACATAAGTGGCACCATTAACTCATCAACCATTCTGCCCAAATCATGAGGATGAAGTATTCCAAACCGAGTGTTGTCATCACCAAAATGATCTCAATCAGCTTATCATATGGAAAATACCCTAGTAATGATTGACTCCTTAAAAGGAGCCAATAACAAATTCCATCTTAAGTTGTCATGAAAAATTCCAATTTGAATACTTTTCGGACTACCCCTTTCATTAATGTATCTCTTGATTAGGATTTTTTCACTTCAGTTATCATTTAATTAAATATACTTAGTCATTAACATAACTAGTTCTCTCCAAATAGAATTAAAATATCTCTTGTATAAAAGAGATAATGTATTCAGATTTAGTGGTTTGGATTTTTCAGTTATTTTAATTCACAGTAACAAAGAATTTTTGATTCAATAAATATGGTAGATTCAGAGGATTTTTCATTGCCTAAATTCAAGTGTTAAACTTGATCGGAGGAAAGGAGCAAGAGCCATTCCTAACCAATGAAAAGGGAGTTTTACATTTATTTCTTTTTATTCTCCATGAATGCATTTACTGTTCTAGCATATATTCCATTACGCGATGCAATTAAGTGTTCATGATCAGTAATATTTCCATTCTACATTTCATTTTAATGTTACTTTTAAGCATTTTATTTTTAATCATGATCAGTTCATCAATTTATTAGTTTTTGTTACTAAAGAACATGTTTTAAAATCATTCCTATTATTTCCTTTGTTGCAAAACAACCATGGAAAAATACTTGGATTGATAGAATAATATGATTAAAGTATAAGCATCAATGACACTCGTCACTTTTTGGCACCATTTCTAAGGAACTCAAGATGTTATCAAAGGATAAGGTGCTAGATAGAGGTATTACTTGTTTGTATGGTGAGTTTCCATTCGAAACCTCATTTCCATAAATATTTATTTTTTCAAAAAAATATTAGAAGGTCGTGGTAGTGACAACATGAATCCCTTAAGTGGGATTATATAGAAAAAAACACAATTGAGTTCAGTACTAAAATTTGAGCAATTTTCAGTATGATAGGATTGTATGTTTAGACCTAGAAACCATAGAGGTAGACTCATTATATTACACCCTCAAAACCCCCCACAAAACCAACCTATGGAACAACTTGATGACCAAGGAAGAATGGCTGATGAAGTACATAATGCCAATGGTGAAAATAATGGGAATCCTCCAATTTAAATAACATTTACCTACACTATTGAATTATAACCTAACGAGGATGATCCTATGAAAAATATATCCCCATCAATTATGCTAAATTTTTGGGGGTTAGTTTCATAAGACCCTGACTAGTTCCTTTTCGAGTTCAAGGTTTGATGCCAAACATATTACTACACTATTGATAACCAAAAGATTAAACTATTTACCTCTACTATGAAAGAGGAAGCTATGAGGTGGTTTATGGGTTTGAGCCCAAATTCCATTCATAACTGGGAGGAAATGGAAGAGGCCTTCCTGAATAAATATAATGATTACTACAGGGTAAGAGATATAAAATAACTATTTAGGATTCAACAGAAGGAAGATGAAAGTGTAGAGGATTATTTGGATTGGTTCCTCTTCCTTCACAGAAGATGTGGAATTGGCCTAGATATTAACCTACTCAAAAACTTTATTTTTGAAAGGGTTGGATGAAGACACATAAGAGGAATTAAACTTAATGGGAAAGGGAGATATGAACAAGTTGGATTTCACATATATAATCGATCTTTATAAAAATTACTCAAGAAATCACCCTATTTGAGGAAGTAAAAATAAAAATGGTTAATGGGGATATATCCAAATTAAGAAAATAAATTGCCAACTTAAAAATTGATCTCTTAATTTAACTCAAGACTACGATGGATAGAGAAATGGATAGAAACACATAACCTTTGTTAATTTACCACCCAAGATGTAGATCTAAACATAGAATTAAAGATTTTCCTTTGATAAGACATAAATTTTTATTCTATGTGAACTTAAGCATGCCACGAGATAAATTTGGACTACTTCCCTTGTTTAAGAACCACCTAAAATAAAGCAACCAAGAGGAATCAGGTTGAACCACATGTCTCGATGTAAGGAGGACAATTTCGTGCCAACTAAAATCAGTCATAGATCCCAAAATCACAATGGAATCTAAATAAATGGAATGTACTGTGGCCATACCCTCCACTTTGGGTTCAACAAGACCTACAAAAATGGATCCCACATGAGAATGCCCCGCCAAATTATTAGCAACAAAATTAGGCTCCACATAAAAACATTCCACCATACCCATAATATAATCAATAGTACCAAACATAGTGGAATTCACCTCAAGGGTCTGGACAACAATATTATAATTAAAGAAGATCACAAGTTCAACAAACTCTATTGGTAGTAATGTTTCCCAACCTGAATAACCTTCCCAACCCTTAATACATGCATAGATTGTGGAAAATATTAAAAATGTTAAGTAATGTAATCCAACATATACGGTAGAAATAGATAAGAACACCAAAGTGAATTCAATAGACTACAAGATTATATTTCTGCATTCAAGGAAGGTTACATCAAAACCTTCCTCTCCTATTATTGAGGAGATTCCTGAAGAAAATGAAGAACTAAAGAAAACGCAACATATGATTTTTGTAGAAACTCCTCAACCAAACATTGACATTCGCTTCCCATATAAGCTCTATGAGATAAACATGTCATAGTTCTTGAAAATCTATAGTTAGAATTAATCCAAGGATTGAGGAAGATAAGTATTGGCATTCCCCTATTGTAAGCTCTTAAAGATATCCCTGAACTAAATAAAACAATTAAAGATCTCTGTTTCAAGACTCCAGGGAGAAGGAAGAATCAACCCAAGACCATTCATGTTGATGGGAAACTTGCTAGCATTTTAGAAGGAAATAATCCTCCTCCTAAGTATGGAGATCCTAGAAGTCCCATTGTAATAGTCTGTATAGGAAATGTTCAGATTCCTAACATCCTTATTGATTTAGGAGTTTCCATAAATGTCATGACCATAGACACTCTGTCCACATTGGCACTCCCTGAACCACAATCCACACATATAGTCTTACAAATGGAAGACCAGTTAGTGAATAAACCCAAGGGAATAATAGAGGATGTTACCATTATAATTGAATCCTAGGAGTATGTGGTAGACTTCATGCTAATAAAAACATGAATAGAAAAATCAGTTACCATATAATTCTGGGATGCCCTTAGTTAGCTACAATTATTTCCCTTATTGATTGTAGGACAGAAACATGGTCATCACCAATGGCCAAGGTTTAAAGAAATTATCATTATACCCTTCAGCCAAACCATTTGAAATAGAAAATTAAATAGTGATCCAATGATGAATATGATGATTATATAGATATCATCTCCTCTTTTACCATGGTAGTAATTCGAGAACACTTATACTAGGTTCAATGTGACTACCATGATACTAATGATGTACATATCCTAAGTCCTACACCTGATTTTTGCGCTATGTTCAGTTCAAGTCTTACATTTAACTCATTTACCAAGTCTTGTTCTATCCCTACTTTACAACTTACCTAGATAAGGAATGATTTCATGGATGAAGATAACACACCCATTATTTTTCCTTTCACAAAGAACATAGATCTGACATAGTGCATCTTCCAAAACATAACCTCTATGCATAGATTGCTACCACATAGGTGTCCATTAAATGCAATTTTAAGAAATTACCCCATGGTAAATTCAATTCATCCTAATACAAAAAAATCCTATTCTTCCAAGAAATACATTGACAATAAACAATTGGCTAACTGATCAAGAGGAAAATACATTGTTCAAACTTCTCTTCTCTCACCCCCAAGCCTTTTCTTAGGATTATAGTGATATGAAAGGTATACATCCTAGTATCTGTACACATCACATCTAAACCACTGAAGAAAGAATAGTTAGGTAACCTCAAAGAAGGATAAACCTCAAAGAAGGATAAACCCAACTCTGAGAGACATTGTGAAAAATGAGATTGAAAAGATTTTGAATGTAGTATTTATCTACCCAATCTCATACAATCAGTGGGTTTTCCTTTGGTCATAGTTCCCAAAAAAAATGGAAAATGGAGATTTTTGTGGACTATAGAGAATTGAACAAATTCACTCATAGGGATTACTTTCCATTACCTTTTATTGATTAGGTCTTAGATAATTTATCCAAAAAGATACTTTTCCTTTTTTGATGCAGTGGCTCTTGAAGACCAAGATAATAAAATGTTCACTTGTCCATGGGGGAAATTTTCTATAGAGTGCTACCTTTTGGGTTATCTAATGCCCCTACCACCTTCAAATATTTATGGTGTTAATCTTTTCTTGCCTAACCCATGATTGTGTAGAAATCTACATGGATGATTTTACAATCTATGGGGAAACATTCCAAGAGGTAGTCAATAATCTAGATAAAGTTATTACTCACTATGAAAAACACCAGCTATCCTTGAATCATGAGAAATTTTTATTCATGATGGAATAAGGTATAGTTTTAGGCCATCATGTTTCAATTGAGGGAATTAAGGTTGACCCAGATAAGGTGAGCATCATTGTAAAATTTCCATCACCCACCAATCAAACTGAGGTAAGAATTTTTCTTGGTCATGTTGGTTACTACCATAGGTTCATATCATATTTTAGTAAAATTTCTTCTCCATTATTTTCTCTTCTAACTAAGGATTTTGAGTTTGAATGGACAAAAGCATGCCAACAATATTTTGATGTAATTAAGGAAAACTGATAAGTACACCGGTTTTGCAAGGTCCTAATTGAAATTTTTCCTTCCATAACTAAACAAATGCCTCTAATGAAGCAAAGTTTTGTCTTGGGATAGTAAGAGGTGGGAAAACCCATGCATGTAATTTACTATATCAAAAAAATATTCCTCTTGCTAAGAGGAATTACACAACAACTGAGAAATAATTTCTAGCAGTAGTATATGCAATCAATAAGTTTAGACATTATATTACAGGTTATGAGGTGTTTGTTCATACTGACCATTCAGCCATTAAATATCTAATGAATAAACCTTTAGTTCATGGCAGGATTATTAGGTGGTTGTTACTACTGGAATTCAATCTCAAAATCATTGACAAACTAGGGAAGTCCAATGTTGTAGCTGAATTTCTTTCTAGGCTTACCACTTTAGAGGAAGATGAACAAGTCAATGATGACTTTCTAGATGAGAATTTGTTTGCACTTTCCACTACCTCTCCTTGGTATGTAGACATGGATAATTACTTAGCCATAGGGAAGTTTCCAAACTTTTTCACACCAAAGAAAAGGAAGCAATTAATTAAAAAAGTGTAATGTATACTTGGTTGAATGGAATCCTTTTTAAATGTGGGCCTGATCATGTCTTACACAAGTGTGTAGCTGAAAATGAAGTGTTTGACATACTTAGAGCATGCCATGATGAACCATTAGGAGGACACTATTCAGTGCAAAGAACCATCCACAAAATTCTTGGAGCTAGTTACTATTGGCCTTCCTTGTTTAGGGATGTCAAGAAGTATGTATGGAGGTGTGATCAATGCTAAAGAATGGGGAAACCAAAATTTACATAAGAAATTACCCTCTAAGAATAAATTTTCCTAGAACCATTTGAGAAATGGGGACTAGATTTCATTGGGCCATTTGACCCAACCTCCCAAGGTAAGGAATACATCTTGGTTTGTACTGACTATGTTACTAAATGGGCTAAAGTGTAGGCACTACCACATGTAAGAGATGAGAAGGTTGCAGAATTTCTCTATGAACAAATCCTTCAAAGGTTTGGAGAACTAAGATTAATTGTGTCAGACCAAGGGCCATAGTTCATGTCAAGAGTAATTAGATCTTTTGTGGAGACATATCAGTTGAGGCACAAGAAGTCATCCCCATATCACCCATAATCAAATGGAAAATTATAAGTTACCAACAGATAATTGGAGAACATACTCACAAATACTGTAGACATATCAAGAAAGAATTGGGCTCAGAAACTACCAAAAGCAGTGTGGTCTTACAACACCACATGGAAAACAACAACAGGGTTTACACCATATGAACTAGTCTATGGTAAGAAACCAATATTTCCCATAGATTTTGAGATCCAAACATTAAAGACAACATATGAGGTGGGAATTGAATTTACAAAAGTAAAACAGGAAATAATTGTTTAATTAAATGAACTAGATGAGATCAAGCTTCAGGCACTACACCATACTAAGATCATCCAACAACAAAGGAAAATTTGGCATGACAAACAGATAAAGCCAAGAAAATTTCAGAAAGGAGATTGGGCCTTACTGTTTGATTCAAAGTATAAAGACTTCAAAGGAAAACTACATATGAGGTGGATGGGCCCATATCAAATTGTAGAGGTATTTTGTAATGGAACCGTCCAATTAGTTCGATAAATAATGAAAGGAAAGTAATGTTGGTTAATGGGCACAAACTAAGGTTGTACCATTAACCATAATTGAAAGAAGAGTTTCGAAGACAATTCAAGAGGATTCATGTATGAATTGTGTGGCAAAATTTTATTTTCCCAACAAAACTAAGAATTAAACATAAAAATTTGACATAATATTATGGGGTGATTGAAACCTAGTGATTGTGGTAGTCCTCCTTAGAAGTATTGGTTGAAAACTATAAATGACGATCAATGCTTCAAAAAAAAAAGAGAAGAGAGAAGAGAGAAAAAAATTCAAATAAATGAAGGGGACTGAAAACTAGTAATGGCAACCCTCTACCCTAAATCAAATCATGAATGAAGGTGGTACCATGTAAATAAAGAGCATGACATAAGCATGGGAATAAAAAAGAGATTTGTCAAGTTAAGATATCAAGGTATGCATAATTGATTACTTCTAAAGTAGGAAATATTTAAATTTAAAGTTTTAATTATTACCATCGTGTTTATTGATTACCCCTCCTTTCCCAAGTCACTTTGCACATTCCAAAATCCACATCAAATCCACAA
Organism: Taxus wallichiana var. yunnanensis; assembly: GCA_018340775.1. Lineage (NCBI taxonomy): Eukaryota > Viridiplantae > Streptophyta > Pinopsida > Cupressales > Taxaceae > Taxus > Taxus wallichiana. The sequence goes on from CM031233.1 coordinate 377,629,451, forward strand.
CCCATTAATTACCATCATGCTCATATGCATCCCATTACTCCCCTCATCACCTCAAGATTTTAGCACCACTTTCCAAATTCGGTTATATACCCTGCATGTTAAGTTTGTTTGAAATATGCTTTCCAACTTAGTCACTTTCAATCATGTGCCATCACTTTCTTGTGCTATCACCCTAAGACTTTTACACTATCGCTTTGTGCCTTTCTATATTTTATTAACTTGCTCAAATCTAGCATGGGGCCCAGACTGTGACATGAACCCACTAGTTTTGTCGATCTCTTGGTAGACACAAAAGTTAGTGGAGATCTTTGAGAAGGTGGGATGGTTAGATTTTCTATTGGCATATGAAGAGTTCAGTATCCCAATGACTAAATAATTTGTAGGAACATGGAAGAGGGGTACGCCACTGTAAATGGTAAGGAAATTCCTTTCTCTCCCATTGTAATCAATCAATTTTTGGTATACCTAATGATGGGTTAGCTATTAGCAATAGGAAAATGTATCATGAGATAATCAAGAGATTTACAGTAGGGAAGAAAGAGAAATTATAGTTGGTAATTGACAATAAGGGAAAGGAAAAAATTGTTAAGAGATTGAGTGTACTTTGAACCTTATGTCGAGTGGCCAAGTGGTTAATTAGGTATTTCACATGTGAAGGCTAATATGAAATTGTACTAGGTCTAGTTTTAAGAATGCTCATTCATTTGCGACATGGAAAATCCAAGCCCTAGTATAAATTCAATTTTCCTCATTCCTTTATGATTCCATTTGTGTTGCCACAAAAAAATTTGGGGGCTTCATATCTCAAATTTTAGGGTTTAATTCACTTAATTTGCAAACACAAATTTGTGAAAAAGAGGCATGGGACAAAGAAGTGGCTTAAATTCCAAAAATCATACTCCTTGAAGCTTGAGACTATTGTGGAACACACTCCATCCACCTCTGGTAGACCCAAGAAATGCCTCCATACTTCTTGGTCTACCCATGTTATTCATGAAACCCTAGTTGATAAGCCACTATCACAAGAAGAACAAGAGGCAACTGAAATTATGCAAACATTGGTTCAAACTTCGCCTAAGTCTCCACATAAGCCAATCTCTCCATCTATTCTTGAAGAGTCATTAACTAAGAATAATGGTAAATCATGGTGTGAAGGAGGACCTATTTCTCCACTGAGAATAATAAAACTATAATATTAAGTGCATAATAATATTTAGTTTATAGTTAAATAATATAGAATAGTTTATATTCTTATTATTTAAATATAAACTCTATATTAGGTTTGTTAGTTATTAATTAACTAACTATTTATTAAATCAGGGTATGCCCCATCACTTAATATGGACATAACCCTTTGGGTTATTTAAATATGACTATAGGTCATATTCAATATAATCACATGAATCATTATTGATTCCAGGTAAATATAGGTATTAGGGAGGATTTATTAGATCGTAATGTAAATGTTTCTCTATAGTGGATTATTCTTTTGTGGTTTTTTACCCATTTACAGTTTTCCACGTTAAAATATGTGTCACTATGTTCCTTTTATTTACTTTGTTTATTTATTTCATTCTTATAAAGTTGGTTATAATGTTTATGTTAATATTAATTATTATTTCAATTTTATATCTCGTATCCTTGACATGGTACCAGAGCAAGATAATTAAATTTAATTTAACCTATTAAATGAAAGGGTGTAACCATTGGGAAGTTAGGTAGTTTTGGTTAAAATATTATATAACCCCCTCCCTTCCCTCTTCGAATGTTAGTTTCACAAGTGGAAGTTATTTGGACTCTCTACAACGAAGTGAAAACTCATTTGAATTACCCATCTTGCAAAATCAAGGTAAGAACTATTAAATATTTTTGAAATATTTTGTATAGTTGATATGGTATGTAGGAATTCAAGAAATCCAAGTAAAATTTTCCAAGTGAAAATCAAGTGCACAGGAGACAAGACTTGAGAAAATAGGGATTTTAAATTTTCCCATTAGTTAAGTAAAAACCCTTGTCTCCTAGTAATATTGTTTTTACAATTTGAAATGGGAAACCCTATTTTACTTTTGAAAAGTTTTTCGAAATAATTTTGTATCTATAATCTATACAAATATTTGTATAGTTTTCATACTTTATATATATATATATATATATATATATATATATATATATATATATATATATATGTATATATATATATATATATATATATATATATATATATATATATATATATACATATATATATATATATATATATATATATAATATATATATATATACATATATATATATAATATTAAAAACATATATATTAAACCTAATCTAACCCTATCAAACCTAGAGCATACCCCTCCCGAAACTATGCCAAGTGGCAATTCCTATGTCCATCGGTGTAGCCCTATTAACTCAGAAATGCATCCCTCTATTGTCAACAACCCCCGCCAACCCCCTATCTCCTTTTTACATGCATTTTAGTCCCACATGGGGGATGACATAACAATGGGGAAGGCTTTATAAGCCTTCCCATATGGCTTTGGTGGTGTGACTTAGGTCACACCACCCATTTTTTTGTGGTCCTTTGTGGGCATTGTTGGCATCTCGGTTAATATTAAAATTAGTTTGGCTGTGGTCCTTTCTATGCTTTGGCAATGGTATTAAGTGGCATTCAATTTGAATGGTATTAAGTGCATTTGGCTAGAATACAAGTTTGAGTAATATGTGGCATTTGGTTAGTAATATGGTTTAAATAATATGATTTAAATGGCTCACCGAGTTAATGAGATGACTTGACCGAGTTGATTTAGATAGCTCATCATATCAAGTTGATTATATGGGCAGATACCAATATATATATATATATATATATATATATATATATATATATATTAGAAATTTATTTTCAAAATGATTTTTTAAAAATTTATTTTTTTAAAATGTATAGATAAATATTATATATATATATAAATATATTTTATATATATATATATATATATATATATATATATATATATATATACATGTGTTGATTTTTTTGTTGTTGTAATTTTCTTGAGAAAAAAAAAAATCACTCATATTTCGATTCAATTTTTTTTTCGATATCATTCTAATTTTCTCGTGTATAGATTATTTTTATATAGGATCTCCTTTTTATGATGTAAAGGAGATCAACATCAATTACAAGGATTGAAATAAGACATGGAGATTTGTTTATGTAATTCTTATTTTAGTCCTTGTTTGTTAGTTTTTTTACACACAAATGGGATCTAATCAATTTTCAATCGACAAATCACAGATGTTGAATGGAAACAACTACAACATTTTGAAAATCCAATTGAAAGTAGAATTTATGGCTTGCAAATTGTGGGTAGTTGTAAGTGGAACACAGAGAGCTCCTACCGGAAGACATGTAATTGTTTATAATGTTTCCACATATCAACAAAAAGTACAAGAGGTAATGTCGATTATTCTACAAAGTGAACAAGATGATTTTCTACTTAATATCAGAAATCTTGAAAGTCCTTGTGAAGCATTGATATAATTGGATTCGATGCATGGAGGTACGTGTTTATCAAAAGTTATTAAATTTATTTTAGAGCTTATGACAACTCCCATGAAGGGAGATGAAAAAGGGATTAATTATCTAGCAAAAATCAAAATTATTTTGTCACAATTAGATGGATGTGGCAGTAATATGATTCATGATAAATTTATCTATTTTATTATCCAATTAAATATCCATAAAAAATATAGAAATTTTATTTCAATTTGGAATTCTAAATATCAAATAGAACAAGACATTCTAGATTTGTAAACAATGAAGTTCTCTTCCTATACAAGAAGAACAAGTAATGTCAAACTTTGATTCTAAGGAGAATGCCTCATAGGCACTTCTCACTTAGAAATAAAAAGATAAATACTATGATTTAAACAAAAATACAAAGAAAACTTCTAAACCTCCCAGCAATGATAAGAAACCTGAAATCTAAGAGTTAGCTTTGATGGAAAATTTCATAATTGTGGTAAATTTGGACATAAGAAAGATGATTGCAAATTTAAAAATAAAACGAATTCTAAATTTCAAAAGGGTAACAAATATGTTCAAAATCAAAATAAAAATAAAAAAGAATATGAAAAATAACCAAAAATCAAATGTAATTACTTTGTATGCCGCTTTTGTTACTGCAAAAGAAAATGAATGGATATTAGACAGTGGTGCTTCTAGGCATATGAAATTTAGGTATGATATTCTATCTGAACTTAGTGAATGTAATGAACACATCTATTTAGGAGATCATTCCATTCTTGATGTTCATGGTCAAGGAAAAGCAAAAGTAGAAAATGGTTTTATTAACAATGTATTGTTAGTACCTAAATTAAAAATGAATTTTCTTTCTTGTTCTCAATTAACTCAAAATAACTATAGTGTTACATTGTTAAAGATAAATGGTTTATTAAAAATGAACATAATGTAACTATAGTTGAAGGCATTCAAAGAGATGGTTTATATGTATTTTTTGGTTTTCCTTTTGCTTCTTGTTTGACAACTCAAAGAAGTGACTTGCAATTGTGGCATGAGAGGCTAGGACATGTTAATTTCAGGAGTATATATGACATGTCTCATCTAAACCTAGTAACTAGTCTACCACCTATTTCCCAAAATCATGAGACTTGTGAAGGTTGCTTACGTGGTAAGCAATCTGCTAATCCTTTTCATAGTCATCATGATGATAACTCTTCAAAACCTTTAGAGATTGTCCATAGTGATGTTAGAGGACCACTAGAAGTTCCCTCTCTTAATGGTTCTTTATATGTTGTCACTTTTATTGATGATTTATCTCGCATGATTTGGTCATATTTCATTAAAAATAAATTAGATGTCTTGTCAAAATTTAAAGAATTTAAATCTTTAGTCAAAAAATCTTCTAAATTTAAAATTAAAAGGATTAGAACTAACAATGGGGAGAATATGTGAGTCATGAATTTGACTCATTTTGTATTGAATGTGGCATTCAAAGGGAATTAACCACTCCCTATTCTCCTCAAGGAATGAGATTGCAGAAAGGAAAAATTGCACTATTCTGGAAATGGCTAGGACCATAATTCATTCTATTCAAGTTCCTAAGTTTACCTAGTCTGAAGCCATAAACACTGTTATTCAAATCTTAAAAAGAGTTCCCATTAAAGCCTTAGTAAATTCAACTCCTTTAGAAAAGTTGTCAAACCAAAACCTAGTGTATCTCATTTGAAAATTTTTGGTAGCCCTACTTTTCTCTTTATTCCAAAGTCAAAATGGAAGAAGTTTGATCAACATTCCTTTCCATGCATCATTGTAGGACATGGTAAAAAACTGAATGTCTTAGGATCTTTGATCCCTCTAAAAGAGAAGTTATAGAAAATAGGAATGTTAAAATCTTAGAAAAACCTTTTTTCCTCTTCTTCATCTTTTATTTCTTATGATGTTTTAAATGAAAATGAAAATGAAATTTAAAATGATATATGTAATGAAGAAAATAGTATATAACCAATGGTTAATAATGATATTGTTCCTAGTACTTCTGTAACTAAAAGACCTATATGGGCTAAGTCTGTTATTCAAGACTCTAACTGAGGCAACCTTCAGAAAATTACAAGAAGTCATCATACATATCATGCTTTGATGACCTTGTATGAACTTGAACCCCAAACGTTTGAAAAAGGATATTCTCGATGAAAGATGGATATATACTATGAAATCTAAATGCACTCCTTTAATTAAAAATAAAACATGGGAATTAGTCCCTTCTTTAAAATGAATTATTTTTAGATCTAGATGGCTATACAAAATACAATATAAAGTAGATAGCAGTATAGATAAATTCAAATCCCGACTTATAGCTTGAGGGTTTACTAAAAAAATTGGGTATCGACTACGTAGATTTTTTTTCACCATTTGCAAAAATGAGCACAGTATGGATTTTGATTGCATTAGCTACTCAGTATGATTGGGAAATCCATAAAATGGATGTAAAAAATACTTTTTTGAATGGTGATTTAAAGGAAGAAATTTATATGACCCAACCAAAAGTATTTGAATAACTAAGAAAAGAAAAGTATGTTTGTTGATTAAAAACATCTTTGTATGGTATTCAAAAATCAATAATTTTTTTAATGAAATTAGTTTTTCTAACTATGCATCTGATAATGATTTATTTGTTAAAATTGAATAAGATGCTATTATTCTCATTGTATTGTATGTTGATGATTTACTAATCACTAGTAATTCTAACACTTTAATTATGAAAATTAAAGAGAAATTAATGCAATATTTTGAGATGACAGATTTAGGATTATTACATCATTTTTTAGGCATGGCTATATTTCAAGATAAAAATTATATTGTAGTATCTCAATCACAATATGTAACTAATTTTCTTAAAATATTTAATATGCTTGATTGTAAACCAGTTTCTATTCCTATAAAAGTAGGATGTAAACTTGATCCTAAACTTGCATGTGAAAAACTAATCCTACTTTATATAGGCAACTTGTAGGTAGTTTGATTTATCTAACTATTACTAGACTTGACATTTATTATGCAGTAGGGATTGCTTAAAGGCTATTGTAGTACCCTTATCGTGATCATTGGAAGTTAGAAAATAGAATTTTTGTTATGTAAAGGTCACTATTAATTATGGTTTATATTTTGTTTCATGTAATAATGCATATTTACATGGATATTGTGATTCTCATGATGTTGGTGATGTGATAGATTTTCAATCTACAACTGGATATATATTCAATTTTTTTGCAGGTGTCATTACTTGGAACATTAAAAAGCATCCAAAAATTTTAATTTCTTCTAAAGAGGCAAAATACAAAAGTGCAATGGAAGCAACAAAAGAAGACATGTGGCTGAAAAGGTTGTTGAAAGAAATGCACATGGAAGGTAAAGGAATTGCTCCTCTTTTATGTGATATCCAAAGTTGTATTTCTCTTGTAAATAATCTAGTTCAACATCAAAGAAAAAATCATATCGAGATACGTATGCACTTTATTTGTGAGAAGGTTCTCAACAATGATATAGATATTCAAGTATATCCTAACTCGAAGATTAGGTTACAGACTTGTTCATGAAGCCATTGTGTGTAGAAAAGTTCTGCAAGTTTCATGCAATGTTTGGCCTTTTAGAGTTTCAATTGAGGTGGAGTGTGCATGGAAATTCCACCTCCTAACATCCGGCCAATTGTTTGAATCCTCTTCATCTATACTTCTACTATGGTAATATCATAGTAAAAATATATTGTATGATCTAAAAGTAAATTGATAGAGTTTACATGTAAAATCGATAGATTTTATGGAAAATACAATCCAGTGTGTGTGAATTTATTTTTAAATCATGTCCTTGTGTTATAAAAGTCTTCTAGAGATGTGGTATAATAATGTCCATGATAAACAATGAGATGTAGTCTCACAAATTATGCTTATCCTAAATCATATGTCCGATTTATGGATTCCAAATCCTTTTATACCGAAAGGTAAGTTGAGCATGATGAAGGTGTTGTAAATATTTTAAAAGTACATGTGCTAGTCTAAACATTTAGGGTTTATGGATTTGTAAATCCTAGTGTACAAACAGGTAATGTTGGCATATGGATCCCAACTTAATATTAAGGGGGAGTGTTAGAACTATAATATTAAGTACATCATAATATTTAATTTATAGTTAAATAATATAGAATATTTTATATTCTTATTATTTAAATATAAACTTTTATTAGTTTTGTTAGTTCTTAATTAACTACCTAATTATTGAACCGAGTGTGCCCCATCACTTAATATGGACATAACACTTTGGGTTATTTAAATATGACTATAGGCCATATTTGATATAATCATGTGAATCATTATTGATTCTTGGTAAATACAAGGAATAAAAGGAGGGAGGATTTATTATACTATAATGTAAATTTTTCTCTATAGTGGATTATTCTTCCATGGGTTTTTACCCATTTATAGGTATTCCATGTAAAAATATGTGTCACTTTGTTCCTTTCATTTACCTTGTTTATTTAATTCATTCTTATAAAGCTGGTTATAATGTGTATGTTAATGTTAATTATTATTTCAATTTTATATATCTTCCCGACATAGACCCTAATACTATTTTACCCCAAGTTCTCTCCTTATCTAAAGTACAATTCAAGCTACAGATAGCTCTAGAGAGAATTGGCCAACTGCAGTCACTTTTGGAAGCTAAGGATACTAATTTCTCCCAACGAGCTATCTTCTAAGGACCAAGAAATTCAAAAGCTACAAGAAATGATAGTCCACCATGAAGAATCCACTCTCCAAATACAACAGGTCTTAGAAGCAAAAGAATAAAAGATAAAATTTTGGGAGGCTATGATTTTGGAGCTAAGAATATCACTCACACAAACTACAGAAAGCATAAAAGAGGAGCGGACCTTTCCTCATATTATTGTGTTAAAATGTATGGCTAAATAGATGGAGGAATGTTATAGGCTCAGAGTAGTGGAGGAAGAGAACAAAAATATGAAAGAAGAAAATGATTTGTTTAAACAAAAGGTTGTCATAGTCAAGTGGGATTTATGATCGTGTACACTTTTGTAGAACCTCTTCCAACTTTTATGCTCTTTTCTTAAAGGAACAATTTTTCAAATGTAAAATAACTAGAGCTAGAGAAATGTTGGCTATTAAATTTGAAGATGACCATCAGTTTCTAGGGACATATACTTTGTTGTCAATGATATTGAGAAAAATTTGCTATGTGAGTTCTATGTTCATAAGTTTCTGCTTCTAGAGTAGATTGAAATCCCAATCAATCTATATGTGGGGGAAGTTCAACTGAGAGCATTTATTTCAATGCTCAGACATCAAGGTGAGTGGAAGGATCAAAGAGAAATCTTTGTATAAGCATATTCTAACATTGTAATTTTAATGAGTCATGATTTACCACTCTCCCATTAGGTTTTTCAATGATTATGTTCGCAAGTGTGCTATCCATGTCTAGTAGATAAGTACACGTATATTATTTAGAATTGTGTCAAGAATTTTATAGAACATGTGCTCCCCACATTCAATGTTAATTTTCTTTCCTCCTAGGTACAATATTAGTTTCTTGCAGATCCATACAAAAGGAAAGAGGTCATTTCACCAATGAACCTCTCGTGGTCCTTGAAATGAGCAATAAATATCTAAAAACTCATTTTGGGTCTCAAAGAAAATGGATTGGAATGAGATATAGGACCCCTCTAATTCTTGCACCAATGCCATGGTGGAACTCAACAAATGACCAATTGGAGGAAAATTATGCGACTTGGAGGAATAATGGTGTTGATCATTTTGGTTTTTTTGATATATCTTTGGATGAAACTTGAAAACCTTTTCCAATGAGTATAACTGTTCTAGGATTTTTGAACAACTTAATGCTAGGTAGTAGGAGGACCTACTAAATCCTTAGTCTGGGGGAGTGATGAACCCCATTTTTTTATGTTTAATCCTTGTTTAAACTCATACCATTTTGATATCATGATACATGATGAAAAATGATTACTCTTTATATTTAATACTTTACTATGATTATGGAGGAATTATTGTGCATATGCTTGGTATTTTTATCTTGTTAATTCTTCTTCATAAATGACTTAAATAGTTTTCTTTGTGAAAAATTAACTACACTTTTGAAAGATTATGTGTTGAGTATTAAAAATAGCATAAGACTTAATTCAAGCACCGACATAGGACTCTAATTAATGTGTTACCTGACATAGGACTCTAATTAATGTGTTAGTATAATAATTTCCTCCTTGTTGATAGGTAACTCATAGTACCACATCCAGACCCTCGAGGTCATCAATCCCGATCCTACAATGTAGGAATATTTGCATATTCATACATGTCATTAAAATTATTAGAATCCTAGCTAGCAATATTATATCTTATAAATAAGTGGTGCCATTAACTCAACAAACATTCCACCCAAATATTGAGGATGAACTATCATAAACTGAGCCTTGTCATCACCATAATTTTCTCAATCAATTATGAGATGGAAAATATCCTAGTAGTGATTGACTCCTTCAAAGGAGCTAACAACAAATTCCCTCTTCATTTTTCACGAATAATTCCAATTCAAATAATTTTAGGACTGCCCCTTTCATTAATGTATCTCCCGAGTAGGAATTTGTCGGGCAGCTTATAATTTATCTAATTAGACTTAGTCATTAGAAGAACTAGTTCCCTCCTAACAGAGCTAGAACATATCTTAGACAAAAGAGATCATGTACTCAGTTTAGTGGTTGGGAGTTTTCATTTATTTTAATTCACCATGTAACAAAGTATTTTCATTTACTAAACATAGTAGATTCAGGGGAATTTTGTTTCTTAAATTCAAGTGTTAAACCTATCTCGAGGAAAAGAGCAAGCGAAAATCCTAACCAATGAAAAGGGAGTTTTAGGTTTATTTCTTTTTAGTCTTCATGAATGCATTTATTGTTCCAACATCTATTACATTACTTCAATGTACTTATGTTTTCATGATCAATAATATTTCCATTTTGCATTTCATTTTAATGTTACTTTTAAGAATTTTATTTGTAATCACGATCAATTCATCAATTTCTTAGTTTTTGTTACTAAATTACATGTTGTAAAATCATTCCTACTATTTCCTTTTTTGCAAAGATCCATAGACACCACCCTGAATTGACATAATAATATGATTAAAGTATGAGCATCAATAACACTCATCGACACTTTGCCACATCATAATAGTCGAACATAGTGGTCATTAATATTTCAAAAATAAAGAAAGATATTTTGATTCTACAAGTCACTAGGTCTTTCCACAACATATTATTTAGAGCTTAGTGGTCGCTAGGATTTCAAAAATTATATTAAGGTAGTATGAAATTAGTATTCATTGTGCACTACCACAACATAATATTTAGAGAAAATATTTCGACAGGATTTAACATTTTAAATGAAATTAATTTGAGCTTTGTGGCTATTATTTACAACGATATAATAATTTAAGCTTAGTGTTTGTTACAATTTAATGCATAATATTTTCATCATAGCGTTCAAAAGGATTGAACACATCAAATTAATATTCTAAAAGCCTAGTGGCCACTAGGATATACTTAATCTTAATATTTAGAGGTTATTGATGGTATGCTTTAACAAATCAAATGAACATATTTTGAGTTGCTTGACACCTAGGTGCTTCCATAATAGAATATTTTGAGCTTAGATGTCTTGAGCATGTAACAAGAAAAATAATGAAATTTTTACCATAGCATCCACTAGCTTACATTGCAACATATTATTTTGAGATTTGTTTTCACTACGATGCAATAAAAACAAGTTAGATACTACAAGCTTGTTGATAACTAGGTTATGCCTTGAAAATATTTTCTGAGCTTAGCAATCAATACTCAATAACATATATCTTGAAGTTTTATGCCTCTAAGACACTACCACATCATAATAGTTGGAACATAGTGGTTGCTAAGATTTAACAAAATAAGCAAAGATATTTTGAGTCTATATTCCACTAGGTATTTCGTAACATATTATTTGGAGCTTAGTAGTCACTAGGATTTCAAAACTTAAATTAAGGTAGTATGAAATTAGTACCCACTACGTAATGCCAAAATATAGAATTTAAAACAAATATTTTGACAAGATTCAACATTTTAAATGAAATTTATTTGAGCGGAGCAATCGCTAGCATTTTTAATGTTGTAATAATTTAAGCTTGGCATTTGTTAGGATTTAACCCATAATGTTTGGAGCATAGCAAAGGAAAGGATTTACCAAAATAATTTAAGATTCTAGGAGTTCATTGTATGCTATAAAATTCATACTAATAATGTTTTCAAGTTGTTTATGGTATGATTTAACAATTCAAATTAAAAATTCTGAGCTACATGGTAACTAGGTGCTTCCATAATAGAATATGTTGAGCTTAGATGTCTCGAGCATTTAACAAGATAAAGAAAAAAATTCAGCTTAGCGTTCACTAAATTATGTTGTAAAATATTATTTGAAGATATATTATCGCTAGGATTCAATGACAAACAAGTAAGATATTGCAAGATTAACAATGCTAGGTTATGCCTTACAAACATTTTCTAAGCTTAGCGATTGATTCTCAATAACATATATTTTGATGTTTTATGCCAATAAGAAGGAATTTTTGGCTTTACATTCACTATTATATGTTGCAACATATTATTTTAAGATTTGGTGTTGTTATGATTTAACAAATAACAAGTAAGATATTGAGAGCTTAGCGTTCAATACTCATTTATGGATATTTGAGCATAGTGTGCATTATTTTATGCTAAAATGAGATATTTGGAGCTTAGCATATCAAAACAAAAATTACATGTTTAGATAAGTATAGAATTTGGAATAAATGCATAAACATTAAATCAATTATAAATATTCATCTACTAACATGTCATATATATTATAGTGATTTCCTACTTATCTTAGATACTACAATTTATGATTCACTGGTTCTTCCTTAATTATGGGTTATTGTTGATCCAAGTCCACAGGAACAATTTTTTCCCATGTTTGTTGCTCTCATTTGGTTCTTGTTTTATAATCTTGTTGTTGTGCCTCCTCAATATATTTTTTGAAAATTTGTGAATCTCTCGCTATCTTTCCCATGTCAATAATCGACCTTCTATATAACACAATAGACTTTTCAAGAAAATCCTTTTGACTACTAATTACTTTTTTGGCAATTTCCTTCAGAGTCTCTATTTTATGTATTTTTTCCCTTGTTTTGGAAATAATCACAATTACAAGTGAATTTTCTCCTACATTTTCCTCAATTATTATCCTTTGACAATTAACTAAGAATTTCTTGAGAAATGTCACGAAATATTCATTGGAAACCAATTCATGGGTTCCATTAATTAATTCCATGATTTGAAGCTTTTGTGAAAATATTATTTCCTCTAGAAATAATGTCGTCAAACTGCAAATAAATTCTTCTTACCTCTTCATTCCATTCACTTAGTCTTTCCTTCGTATAATTAGCATATGTCTGACATATACCAATATCATCTATGGTCATAATTTAAGGGTCTTTTAAAATGCCTTTTCAATGGAATGTCCCATCTGTATTAATGTTATTTGTAATAATTTCATTGTTGTAATGAGTATTTTTTTTTCAATCACGGTTCTTCCTACTCCTTTGACCGATCCATTTCTTTATATTATTGTACAAGCTATACAATGCCTCTTCTACATCGAAACTATAACAAGATTAATTGTGGCCTTTAATTGAGTTTCAAGCTCTTTATTTCTAGCACGTATTCCTCTCACTACTTCTATGGTTGCTTCAGTTGTATCCCTTATCAAGGATTCTAGATGTTCCTTGTATTGCACCACTTGGGAGCCTTTGGCTTTCCTTTTCTTTGTAAGAGTGAAGAGGTCTTCTGAAGTTTTGTGTTAAAAATGGATTGCTATGTTGACATCTTCTTTTTGGTTACCCTTTTCAAGGTTCCCATCCTTGGATTTAATTCAATGTTTACTAAAGGCTCTTCTTGTGACTCCAAATCTAGATGTTATTTATGGGAAATTAAGTATTTCTCTACCCAATTGTGGTTTACTTCATGTGAAGTGGAAGGAGAGGATTGAGACAGTTTCACTAGGGCTATGCTAGCTGAAATTTTAGTTTGAATAGTTTCCTATTCTACATTTGATGAAGTTAAGGCATATTCTACCATAGTTCGTGCTTCCTTTGGTTTGGGCAAGTCTTCTTGAAACTCATATCAAGATTCAATTTGTGGAGATAAGGGAGCACATGGATTTTATGAATGTTCTAAATAAAAAGTTTCCTTTCTCTTCATAGCCTCATTTTTAATAACTACTCTCAAAGATGGAACCACCCCGTATCCATCATATTCTACTTAACAAGTATATATTGTGTTTGGGTAATTCATATCAAGTCATTATCATCATGCACGTGAGCATACAATATATTTAAATGTCCAAAATGTGAATTAAGGTACTACGAAACCATTTTCATTTTTCCATGTTGTATTAAAGGGTGTTTGGGGAGATGAAATGAATTTCTATGGTCTGAGGATTACTTCAAATTGGGCCACCTATTAAATTTTATACTTCCCACATAGACTGGGAGGGAAGATATGTTTTAAGCTTCTTCTCCTTACACTTTCCAGCAATACCGTTGCAAATATGAAATGCAACCTCTTGTTCTATGAATCTTTATAACACATAATATGAAAAATAAAAAGGAGGTGTAAGGAGAAACTCAATCATGATAGCTATGTGTTCTTGATAGAAGAATACAGATCCCATTTGCCTTATGAAAGTGAGGATGAAATTAGATATTCTTGGTATCATTGTTTCATGTAATTTTTGGTAGAGATAAGGATATAAATAAGTGCATATATCTCAAATATGCAATATGAATCTATGGGAATACAAGTCTTAATATTTCTCATTTACCTTTAAAAACTTTATGGATACTAGATTTGAGAGAAATTTGAACATTAGAGAACAACACAAACAACATAGAGAATATAGGAAACCATGTAAAATGATTTCTAATTGTCAACGAAATTATTTCTTTGTCTCGATAAATTTACAGAGAGAAATTACCCTAAGGAGGGAATCTTTTTGTCATCAATAATAAAATAAAGTAATGAGATCGAAGAAACATCCACCTTAGAGATTGAAAAATTCCCATATAGCCTATTCATGAGGGTCATGCCAATATGGACTCTAGGCTAAACATTTTAATAAGGATATCAACCAGATTAGAATCATCCATATTATTTAATGGGTCGAATTCCCAACTATGCAAAACATAACTTACTTTCCTTTAGACATGTTTACAATCATCCTTGGCAAATCGACCATCGAGTCATGGGAATCCTAAGTTTAAAGGGACATGTTCCCTAAGGAGACATCCATATTTTAAAGAAGATGGCTCTTCTTTTGGTCATGAGGTGAGGTTTAGAAATACAAAGTAAAACATTAATTTAAAGGGGGCGATGCACCAAACTAGCCTCCAAGAGATCAATCGAGACCACAACTATCTAAAAAGGAAACAAGGAACAATCGAAAAGGGTGGTCAAAACACACCACAAGTCAAAACAGACTCACACGGACACTATTTCAAACTAATTAAGCATAGCTTTAAATATAGTAACAACATTGGAAGATTCAAAGTTTCTATGTGAGAATAAAGGTGATCAGAGACAATAAAGGTACACAAATGATGAATAGAAAACACCACAGACATATATATTACTCAAACAATTGTCCATAGTGTTACATTTAGAAAAGAGGAAAGCTTGCTATTACAAAGACTAGGAAGAAAGCTAGAGCTTCAAGACCTCTATCTTTTACAAAAGAGGGACTTAAGATAGAGAAGAAAATTGAATGATTCCCAAAATTATCTCTAACTAATTCAAACTCTATTTCTCTATAACTTCAACTATATCTTCCTATCTCTTTTGTGTACCATATATGTATATATATAGGAGGAGGAAGAGAAGATAAGAAGCCCACGTATAATCCTTTCAACAAATTTTAATTATGAAAAATTGAGTAAAGTGATAGGAAAATATTTCTAAAGATCTCTCTCACACTTCCATTATCTGCCTCTTCTAAAAAGTGAGATCCATGCCTATTTAATGCATCTTTACTATCATACAACTGACTCCTTTAAAATAGACTCTCTTTTTAGAACGTCCCTTTAGATATTTATTACATAACCATATATTTTGATCTTTTATGCATTGGTTTCTGGCCTCATGAATTAAATGAAGCGTATTTTGTCACTATGCAGAAACGACCTTTTGAATGCAGATGCATAACTTTGAGTCTTTGTAAGTTAGCATTCTTCACATGGGGCTATGCATTAACTCACTACTGAAATGATGGCTAGATGACACTTCAAATCTAATATTTTAAAAAGTATTGAGCATTAAATCTTTCGATGAGTCTCATATTCACTTATATGTGATACATGGCTTGTCACCCCTTTTGGGTCCTGCTTCAAAACTGGATTCCACTTGTTGTGAGATCCACATGGGAAGCCCTTGAATCTTTAATAATTCTACTACCCTTCGTGGTTCTAGGAATGCATAGTGCTGAAACTTGGCACTAACCGTAGGCACACCATTTATTCCTTTGGGGAGTAAAAGACCCTACCATATATAATGTCACAACCCTTTTGGGGTGGGACCCTTTTAGTTAGTTCCATGTGGAAACCTTGTGGGATTTTGAGACTTTTCTCCCTTATTTGACTCTTGAAGTTGTGACGGTTGGACACTTGGCACATCTGCGAGCCTACTCTACGTCCTTCATGCTTTGATGAAGTCCTAACTTTGAATAGGCTTTGAAAACGTGGGAATATTCTTGTCTGTGGATTTTAGATAACAATTTGGCGACTCACTGGGACCATTAGCTTGCTAAATGGAAATAACCCACAATCTCCTACTATCAATTTGGTCTAGAACTATGCTTTGAAGTCACTATGAATCTGATCTGGTAGCACTTTTGATATTTTTGTGGAGCCTTCATGGTTGCTGACTAATTTTACTTCTTCCTACCCCAATAACAAGACTTTTGTAATTTATTTTTTGTGAGAGTAGAAAATTGAAAAGACAACCAACTATGAATTTTAGTTGCTCTACATTTGCTTGAAGTGAAGCTTGCAACCGCCTCAGCCAACTGTGAGTTCTTCATCCAGCCGGAGTCTTCCTAGGATCTGGTGCCTCTTAATGGAGTAATATAAGCATGGGCCTATACAAAATAAAAAACATACATGCCTCAAATGAGTCATGTAGAGTGTGCGCAAGAACTTATTTTTCTGAAATCAATCTACTCCTACTCCTAATCTAATTGGTTTGACATAAGCTAAATAAAACCCAAAACAGAAAGGAAAAATAGCTTCCTTTTCTTATGAAGTGAGGCCATACGATTAATTTAGCTATTGATATGGCTTGTAACGAGAGTGAAAAATTACCTTTCACTCTTTCACCTGTGGTATCAACAAACAGAATGAACACCTCCTTTATATGTTCCTTACTTGGTTAGAGGAGTTGTATCTAACCCTCGCAGCTTCGCAAATCATCCTCATGCCCTGAAGCGAACATGACTGGTACTGAGTCTTCCCTTGGTCTTGAGGAGGAACTTTCTTTGGTGGGAGTCATTCTAACTCTTTTCTTCTTCCTATGGTTATGGATTGTATCTTTTAGAACAAGGATTCCTTGGAGGCTTCTCTGGCGGGTGTCATCCCTAAGAAACTTTGTCGGTGAATCCAGGGTCTTTGATTGAAATCAAGAAGATCTCAATAATTCTTTCTTCTAGAGTCCTAGGATTAATCCCAAGGGGACATTGTGAGTGGAAGGATTCCTTTGTTGTGGGGTTGATGAAGTGGTGAAGTTTGTTATTTCTATAGGCCCTTCTTCATCGAGCCATCCCCCAAATCTAATAAGCACTCGAGATTATCTTCTTCCTCCTCTGTCAAAGATTTATGATTTTATATGATGGTTTTTGAGTCTATAAATTCTCCATCATATGTGGCTTCATCTTGTAATATGAAGCCCGTTGATAAAAAAATTTCTAGTGGAGCTTCTTTGTGGGGAGGAAAAATAGAGGCAACTTCTGTAGCCTTTCTTTTGCTCAGCTGGTGATATGAACCTCCTGAGCCCATATCACTTCTCACCATATGCTCCTCTTCTTTTAGATTTGGAGCCATTGCTTATTGGTGCGAGAGGTATAGCTTCTCGAAGAAAGGGGGAGGGTGGAATGGGTGGCTTGGAGATGGACAAAGGGATGATCCCTTGGTGGTAATGAATTCATGATTGCATGACTCCATAGGATGAAGAGAAATGGAAGACATGGAAAGAAAGATGAGTGGAAATGGATGAGAGGGAGGTCTATGAGCCTTTGTAATGATTTTTTTGGACCATGTGGAGTCACTGAATGTGCTCCACAACTATATTCATTGAAGTTTGAACTTTATCAAGAATAGACCGAGATGATACCATGGTACAAAAACACTCTGATTCATCCCATCGGGCATGCCAGAAAACTATTGATGATAATCCTTGGCACATCAAACCATCAGAGTCATGGGAATCCTTAGGTTAGTGGGACATGCACCCTAAGGATACCACTATATTTTAAAGAAGCCAGATCTTATCTTGGTTTCAAGGTGAGGTTTAGAAAGAAAAAACAAAACATTAATTAAAGGGGGGAAATACACCAAACAAGCCTCCAAGAGATCAATTGAGACCACAACTATCTGAAAAGGAAATGGTGAACATCTAAAAAGGGTGGTCGAAATACACCATAGGTCAAAAAAGAATCACACGGGACACTACTTCAAACTACTTAAGCATAGCTTCAAAGATAGTAACAACATTGGAAGATGCACAGTTTCTACATGAGAATAAAGGTGATCAGAGACAATAAAGATACACAAATGATGAAAATAAAACACCATAGGACATATATATTACTCCAACAATTGTGCACAGTATTACATTTAGAAAAGAGGAAAGATTGCTATTACAAAACCTAGGAAGAAAGCTAGAGCTTCAAGACCTCTATCTTTTACAAAAGAGGGACTTGAGATAGAGAAGAAAATTGATTGATTCCTAGAATTATCTCTAACTACTTCTATCTCTATTTCTCTATATCTTCAACTATATCTTCCTATCTATTTTTTATCATATATATATAGGAGGAGGAAGATAAGATAATAATCCCTCCTACACTCCTTTCAATTGATTTTAATTATGAAAATGGAGCAAAGTGATAGGAAAATATTTCTAAATATCTCTCTCACACTTCCATTATCTTCCCCTTCTAAAAGTGAGAGCCATGCCTATTTAATGCATCTTTACTATCCTACAATTGACTCCTTTAAAATGGAATCACCTTTTGAGGAACATCCCTTCAGCTCTTTATTACATAACCAAATATTTTGATCTTTTATGCATTGGTTTCTATCCTCATGACTTAAAAAATGTGTATTTCATCACTATGTAGAAATGAACTTGTGAATGCAGATGAATAAATTTGAGTCTTTGCAGGTTAGAATTCTTCACACGGGACTATGCATTAACTCGCTACTAAAATGATGGCTAGATGACCCTTCACCTCCAATCTTTTGAAAAGTATTGAGCATTAAATCTTTCAGATGAGTCTCGTAATCACTCATAAGTGATACATGGCTTGTCACACCTTTTAGGTCCTACTTCAAAACTAGAGTCCACTTGTTGTGAGATCCACATGGGAAGCCCTCACATCTTTAAGACTTCAACTTCCCTTCAAGGTTCTAGGAATACATAGTCTACACACTTGGCACCAACCGTGGGCACACCATTTGTTTATTTGGGGAGTAAAATACCCTACCATATAATGTCACAACCCTTTTGGGGTGAGACCCTTTTAGTTAGTTCGAGACTTTTCTCCATTCTTTTACTCTTGAAGTTACGATGGTTTGACACTTGGCATGTCTGCATGAGCCTCGCTTTACATTCTTTGTGCTTTGGTGAAGTCCGAGTCCAAATAGGCTTTGAAAATGTAGGAATCTTCTTGTCTGTGGATTTTAGATAATTGGACCATCCAGAATTGACTATTTTTGAGTTATATATGGAGTCCATCTCTCTTGAATCTTATAATAATTTTTTTATGCATTCCTAACAAAAACCTTATTTTTCATGATTTAAAAATAATGACAAATCTTTGGACTTGAAATGAAGTAGATAGGAAGTGATCACTTCCGAAATGAATGAAGTAGATAGGAAGTGATCACTTCCGAAATGGAAACAACTCTGGTTTAGCAAAAATTAAGTGGAGACTTAACTCTTTTATAGCCCTTAGGTCTCAAAATTGTAGCACTTGATCTTCTCGTATACCCTTTTTCTACTACATCAACATCAACACTTTCATCCTTTACTACGGAAATAGACCAAAGTAATGTTGAAATTGATCATGTAAGGTAGATGGATCAAACACAATATCTCTTATTACAATGTCATCTTTGTTTGAATATAAATAATCATCTACCATTGACATTACCAACTCTCCCACCATGTTGAAAAATGAAATGCCATGAACGGTGTATAAATGATCAACCAAAACAATTATTGAGACAATTGTCGTAACTAAATTTACGATAACATTCATATGTCCCCAATTATGAATCTTAGGAAAGTGTAGAAAATAATTTCCAAATAAATGAAATAAGTGTTGATCCTAGAGGTCCTTAGGGTTAGTTAATACTAAATATTGAGATCTTAACAAGTAAGTAGTCATGTTTCACAAAATTTCTATTGGTGGAATGAGCAAAGCACGATTGTAAATGAACCACCGAGGGGTCAAGATATATATAGTTTTAACCATATAGTTCACTAACCATCACTCCAATAAGAAATATTAATACAATGAGCAAAGTATGTTAATACAAGTTCTCTTGAGGCTTCAAGACTTATGTAGTTTCAATCCTAGTTGTCGTTAAGTTCAACCATAAATAAATATTTAGATATTGGTCCTATCTATGTATTATTCATAGCACAACTATTTTTAGAATGAGAAAACATTTTCTAATCTTTACACTAGTGGGGGTCAAGACATACGTAGTGTTGATCTTAGTAGTCGTTAAGTTCAACTACAATGAATTATTTAGACCTTTGGTGTATCTAGGATTATTTAAAAGAACAAATTATTATTGCAATGAAAAAATAATGACAATCCTCGCACTATTTAGGGGTAAAACATAAGCAGTTTTGATCCTAGTGGTCGTTAGAGTCACCACAACATATTTTTAAAATATTAATGGTTTATAAGAATCATTAATAATTAAATATGTACTTCTTATCCTAGATGTTACTATGATCATCCAAAATGATATATCTATAGATTATTTGTCAATAGGCATCATTTACAGAAAATACTAATGCATTAATTGGAAACTATAGACATATTTTTGATCAATAACATCCTCCTCGATAAAATAATTTAAACTTATCATTATATAAACACTATTCAATGGAAATTTATTAGTGACCTGAGAAAATTGTTGTAATACATGTATTCTTAAGGGATCAACCTTTACTTAGGTCCGATTAGTTTGTTGAGCATCATGTATACGCCTTGTTGTTAGGAATCATTCAAAGAATATCTATTAATAGAATCAACAAAGAATGATTGTATATACACCACTAAGGGGTTAATATATGCATAGTTTTAACCATGGGAATTCACTAGAATCACTCCAAAGAAAAATGATTAGTGTAATGAGATAATTATGTCAATACAAACACAATTGAGGTTTCAAGACTTACGTATTTCAGATCCTAGCGGTCATTTTTTTATTGTTAGTAAATAGTTTTAAAGGGACTAAACCTGTTACAAAAAGGACCCAATAGGTAGATATATATATATATATATATATATATATATATATATATATATATATATATAAAGGAGAAAAAATAGGATCTAAATCCGATAAAACACTATGACAAGCAAGAACAAAATATAGTTATAAGAAAGAACAAAATAGAACATAAACTACAATAAAACAACACAAAAGTAGAAAAGTCACAACAAAAGGACCAAAAACGATCAATAGTCAAAACGACACCCTCCAACCCAAGTGAGTTTACTTCTTGGACACTATGTTGATTCTAGACTAGATAGTTTATAGCGAGGTGAACAACGCCAATGTGGTGATGTGTGTTCGGTCAAAAGATTTCAACTGCGAGATGTTCTAGCTCCTCTCTTTTCATTCCCCCAAATAGTGCCAGGGATCCCACCAAGCATGATAATGCTTAGAACTTGCTACTCTTAGAAGTTACTTATTGATTTGAAAATATCCATATTTTGATCATGTCTATCCTTTTCTCTCCCAATCTATGGTCCAGTGAGTTTAGCTTCTTATAAATGTCAGCAATCTGATCCTTCCCAATGTCATTATCATCATCAATTTTTCTCTTGTCTTTCCGCTTGTCCATGTGCTTTGTAGGTCCAATTTAAGGTGATTCATATCTTTCTCTAGAGACTCCAATATATGTGGCACATGATACCCTCCCGATGTAGGGCCATATCCTA
Organism: Taxus wallichiana var. yunnanensis; assembly: GCA_018340775.1. Classification (NCBI taxonomy): domain Eukaryota; kingdom Viridiplantae; phylum Streptophyta; class Pinopsida; order Cupressales; family Taxaceae; genus Taxus; species Taxus wallichiana. The sequence goes on from CM031233.1 coordinate 377,651,579, forward strand.
GAGGTCTTTATATTCAACCACAACAAAATATTTGGATATTTTCCAAATTTATGCATTATTCACAGGATAACTATTATTAGAAGGAGCAAAATTTCTCCAATATTTACACTGGTGGGGGTCAAGATATATGTGGTGTTGATCTTAGCAACCACTAAGTTTAGCCATAACAAATTATTTAGATATTTGTTTTATCTAGGATTATTTCAAAGCATAAACTATTATTGCGATGAGTAAAAGAATGAAAATCCTTGCACTACCGAGGGTAAAAACATAAGTAGTTCTGATCCTAGTGGTCGCTAGAGTCAACCACAACATATTATTTAAATCATAATGGTGTATAAGAATCATTAACAAATAAATACATACTTATTATCCTATTTGTTACTACCATTAGCCAAAATGATATATCTATAGCTTAGTACTCACTACAAATCATTAACAGGAAAACTACTAATGCATTAATAGGAATATATATAAACTTTTGTGGTCAATAACATCTTCCTTGACAAAATATTTTCAACTTAGTGTTACCTAAACACTATTCAATGGACATCTATTATTGATCGGAGAAAATTTTTGTAATATATGTATTCTTAATGGATCAACCTTTAATTAGGTCCGATTAGATTGTTGCAGATCATGTATATGTCTCATTGCTAGGCATCATTCACATACTTTCTATTAATCGAATGAGAAAAGAATGACTATACATGCACCATTGAGGGGCTAAGATATGTGTAGTTTTAACCATGGAAAATTGCTAGGCATATCTACAATAAGAATTATTAGCGCAATGAGAAATGTTTGGCAATACAAGCACTCTTGAGGCTTTAAGACTTACGTAGTTTAGATCAAAATGATCGATATGGTGTAGTTTAGATCCTAGCGTCATTATGTTCAGCCACAATGATATATTTAGAGATTGGCTTTATTTATGAATTATTCACAAGACAACTATTATTAGAAGGAGAAAAATTTATGTAATATTTACATTAGTGGGGGTCAATATATACATAGTGTTGATCTTAATGGTCACTAAGTTTAGCCATAACAAATTATTTAGATCTTCATTATATCTAGGCTTATTTCACAAAATAATTATTATTGAAATGAGAAAAATAACGCAAATCCTTACACAAATGAGGGGTACTAAAATAAGTATTTTTGATCCTAGAGGTCGCTTAGGTCAACTACAACATATTTTTAAAATCATAATGGTGTATAAGAATCATTAACAAATAAATATTTACTTCTTATCCTATTTCTTACTACGATCAGCCACAATGATATATCTATAGCTTAGTGGTCATTAGGCATCATTAACAGAAAACTAATAAGGCATTAACATGAAAATATATAGATCTTGGTGGTGAATAACATCCTCCTCGATAAAATATTTTTAACTTAGTGTTACTTAAATACTATTCAATGGACATCTATTATTGACTTCAAAAATTTTTATAATACATGTATTCTTAAGGGATCAACCTTTACTTAGGTCTGATTAGTTTTTGTAGGATCATGTATACGCCTCATTGTTAGGAATCATTCAAAGAATATTTATTAATAGAATCAGCAAAGAATGATTGTATATACACCACTAAGGGGTTAATATATGCATAGTTTTAACCATGGGCATTCACTAGGAATCACTCCAATAAAAACTATTACTGTGATGAGATAATTATGTCAATAGAAACACAATTGAGGCTTCAAGACTTACGTATTTCAGATCCTAGCGGTCATTTTTTTATTATTGGTAAATAGTTTTAAAGGGACTAAACACCGTAACAAAAGGGCCCAATAGGTAGATATATATATATATATATATATATATATATATATATATAAAGAGAAAAAAATAGGATCTAAATACGTATAAAACACTATGACAAGCAGAAAAAAATATAGTTATAAGAAAGAAAAAAAATAGAACATAAACTACAATAAAACAACACAAAAGTAGAAAAGTCACAATAAAAAGACCAAAAATGATCAATAGTCAAAACGACACCCTCCATACCAAGTGAGTTTACTTCTTGGACACTATGTTGATTCTAGACTAGATAGTTTATAGCAGGTGAACAACGCCAATGTGGTGATGTGTGTTCGGTCAAAAGCTTTCAACTCGAGATGTTCTAGCTCCTCTCTTTTCATTCCCCCAAATAGTGCCAGGGGATCCCACCAAGCATGATAATGCTTAGAACTTGCTACTCTTAGAAGTTACTTATTGATTTGAAAATATCCATATTTTGATCATGTCTATCCTTTTCTCTCCCCAATCTATGGTCCAGTGAGTTTAGCTTCTTATAAATGTCAGCAATCTGATCCTTCCCAATGTCATTATCATCATCAATTTTTCTCTTGTCTTTCTCGCTTGTCCATGTCTTTAGGGTCCAATTTAAGGTGATTCATATCTTTCTCTAGAGACTCCAATATATGTGGCACATGATACCCTCCCGATGTAGGGCCATATCCTAGAGGTCTTTATATTCAACCACAACAAAATATTTGGATATTTTCCAAATTTATGCATTATTCACAGGATAACTATTATTAGAAGGAGCAAAATTTCTCCAATATTTACACTTTGGTGGGGGTCAAGATATATGTGGTGTTGATCTTAGCAACCACTAAGTTTAGCCATAACAAATTATTTAGATATTTGTTTTATCTAGGATTATTTCAAAGCATAAACTATTATTGCGATGAGTAAAAGAATGACAAATCCTTGCACTACCGAGGGTAAAAACATATGTAGTTCTGATCCTAGTGGTCGCTAGAGTCAACCACAACATATTATTTAAATCATAATGGTGTATAAGAATCATTAACAAATAAATACATACTTATTATCCTATTTGTTACTACCATTAGCCAAAATGATATATCTATAGCTTAGTACTCACTACAAATCATTAACATGAAAACTACTAATGCATTAATAGGAATATATATAAACTTTTGTGGTCAATAACATCCTCCTTGACAAAATATTTTCAACTTAGTGTTACCTAAACACTATTCAATGGACATCTATTATTGAATGGAGAAAATTTTTGTAATATATGTATTCTTAATGGATCAACCTTTAATTAGGTCTCGATTAGATTGTTGCAGATCATGTATATGTCTCATTGCTAGGCATCATTCACATACTTTCTATTAATCGAATGAGAAAAGAATGACTATACATGCACCATTGAGGGGTTAAGATATGTGTAGTTTTAACCATGGAAAATTGCTAGGCATATCTCCAATAAGAATTATTAGCGCAATGAGAAATGTTTGGCAATACAAGCACTCTTGAGGCTTTAAGACTTACGTAGTTTAGATCAAAATGATCGATATGGTGTAGTTTAGATCCTAGCAGTCATTATGTTCAGCCACAATGATATATTTAGAGATTGGCTTTATTTATGAATTATTCACAAGACAACTATTATTAGAAGGAGAAAAATTTATGTAATATTTACATTAGTGGGGGTCAATATATACATAGTGTTGATCTTAATGGTCACTAAGTTTAGCCATAACAAATTATTTAGATCTTCATTATATCTAGGCTTATTTCACAAAATAATTATTATTGAAATGAGAAAAATAACGCAAATCCTTACACAAATGAGGGGTACTAAAATAAGTATTTTTGATCCTAGAGGTCGCTAGGTCATCTACAACATATTTTTAAAATCATAATGGTGTATAAGAATCATTAACAAATAAATAATTACTTATTATCCTATTTCTTACTACGATCACCCACAATGATATATCTATAGCTTAGTGGTCACTAGGCATCATTAACGGAAAACTAATAAGGCATTAACATGAAAAAATATTAATCTTTGTGGTGAATAACATCCTCCTCGATAAAATATTTTTAACTTAGTGTTACTTAAATACTATTTAATGGACATCTATTATTGACTTCAAAATTTGTTATAATACATGTATTCTTAAGGGATCAACCTTTACTTAGGTCCGATTAGTTTTTGTAGGATCATGTATACGCCTCATTGTTAGGAATCATTCAAAGAATATTTATTAATAGAATCAGCAAAGAATGATTGTATATACACCACTAAGGGGTTAATATATGCATAGTTTTAACCATGGGCATTCACTAGGAATCACTCCAATAAAAACTATTACTTGTGATGAGATAATTATGTCAATAGAAACACAATTGAGGCTTCAAGACTTACGTATTTCAGATCCTAGCGGTCATTTTTTATTATTGGTAAATAGTTTTAAAGGGACTAAACACCCAGTAACAAAAAGGGCCCAATAGGTAGATATATATATATATATATATATATATATATATAGAGAGAAAAAAAAATAGGATCTAAATACGAGATAAAACACTATGACAAGCAAAAGAATAAAAATATAGTTATAAGAAACAAAAAAAATAGAACATAAACTACAATAAAACAACACAAAAGTAGAAAAGTCACAATAAAAAGACCAAAAATGATCAACAAATAAACGACACCCTCCATACCAAGTGAGTTTACTTCTTGGACACTATGTTGATTCTAGACTAGATAGTTTATAGCGAGGGAACAACAACAATGTGGTGATGTGTGTTGGTCGAAGCATTCAAGCTGCGAGATGGTCTAGCTGCTCTCTTTTTCATTCCCCAAATAGTGCCGGGATCCCACCAAGCATGGTAAGGCTTAGAACTTGCTACTCTTAGAAGTCACTATGGATTTGAAAATATCCATGTTGTGATCATGTCTATCTTTTTCTCTCCTAATCTATTGTCCAGTGAGTTTAGCTTCTTATAAATGTCAGCAATCTGATCCTTCCCAATGTCATTATCATCATCAATTTTTCTCTTATCTCTTTCTGCTTGTCCATGTGTTTGTAGGTCCAATTTAAGGTGCTTCATCTCTTTCTCCAAAGACTCCATATATGTGGCACGTGATACCCCTCTGATGTAGGGCCATATCCTAGAGGTCTTTATATTCAACCACACCAAAATATTTCGATATTTAAAAATTTATGCATTACTCACAGGGATAACTATTATTAGAAGGAGAAAAATTTCTCCAATATTTACACTAGTGGGGGTCAAGATATATGTGGTGTTGATCTTAGCAGCCACTAAGTTTAGCCACAACAAATTATTTAGATATATGTTTTATCTAGGATTATTTCAAAGCATAAACTATTATTGCAATGAGTAAAGAATGACAATCCTTGCACTACTTTTGAGGGTAAAAACATAAGTAGTTCGATCCTAGTGGTCGCTAGAGTCAACCACAACATATTATTTAAATCATAATGGTGTATAAGAATCATTAACAAATAAATATGTACTTCTTATCCTAGTTGTTACTACAATTAGCCAAAATGATATATCTATAGCTTAGTACTCACTACAAATCATTAACAGAAAACTACTAATGCATTAATAGGAATATATATAAACATTTGTGGTCAATAACATCCTCCTTGACAAAATATTTTGAACTTAGTGTGACCTAAACACTATTCAGGACATCTATTGTTGAATGGAGAAAATTTTTGTAATATATGTATTCTTAATGGATCAACCTTTAATTAGGTCTGATTAGTTTGTTGCGGTATGTTGTATATGTCTCATTCTTAGGCATCATTCACATACTTTATATTAATCGAATGAGAAAAGAATGACTATACATGCACCATTGAGGGTTAAGATATGTGTAGTTTTAACCACGGAAAATTGCTAGGCATATCTCCAATAAAAATTATTAGCGCAATGAGAAACGTTTGGCAATACAAGCACTCTTGAGGCTTTAAGACTTATGTAGTTTAGATCACAATGATCGATATGGTGTAGTTTAGATCCAAGCATTCATTATGTTCAAGCCACAATGATATAATTAGAGATTGGCCTTATTTATGAATTATTCACAAGACAACTATTATTATTAAGGAGAAAAATTTATGTAATATTTACATTGGTGAGGGTCAATATATACATAGTGTTGATATTAATGGTCACTAATTTTAGACATAACAAATTATTTAGAGCTTCATTATATCTAGGCTTATTTCATAGAATAATTATTATTGAAATGAGAAAAATAACGCAAATCCTTACACAAATGAGGGGTACAAAAATAAGTATTTTTGATCCTAGCGGTCGCTAGGGTCATCTACAACATATTTTTAAAATCTTAACAGTGTATAAGAATCATTAACAAATAAATAATTACTTAGTATCATATTTCTTACTATGATCACCCACAATGATATAGCTATAGCTTAGTGGTCACTAGGCATCATTAACGGAAAAATACTAATGCATTAACAAGAAAAAATCTTAATCTTTGTGGTGAATAACATCCTCCTTGATAAAATATTTTGAACTTAGTGTTACTTAAACACTATTCAATGGACATCTATTATTGACTTCAAAAATTGTTATAATACATGTATTCTTAAGGGATCAACCTTTACTTATGTCTGATTAGTTTCGTAGGATCATGTATACGCCTCATTGTTAGGAATCATTCAAATAATATCTATTAATAGAATCAACAAAGAATGATTTTATATACACCACTAAGGGGTTAATATATGCATAGTTTTAACCATGGGCATTCGATAGGAATCACTCTAGTAAAAATTATTACTTGTAATGAGATAATTATGTCAATACAAACACAATTGAGGCTTCAAGACTTACGTATTTCAGATCCTAGCGGTCATTTTTTTATTATTGGTAAATAGTTTTAAAGGGACTAAACCCTCGTAACAAAAAGGGCCCAATAGTAGATATATATATATATATATATATATATATAGAAAAAATAGGATCTAAATACGATAAAACACTATGACAAGCAAGATAACAAAATATAGTTACAAGAAAGAAATAAAATAGAACATAAACTACGATAAAACAACACAAAAGTAGAAAAGTCACAACAAAAAGACCAAAAACGATCAACAGTCAAAACGACACCCTCCATCCCAAGTGAGTTTACTTCTTGGACACTATGTTGATTCTAGATTAGATAGTTTATAGCGAGGTGAACAACGCCAATGTGATGATGTGTGTTCGGTTAGAAGCATTCAACTGCGAGATGGTCTAACCTGCTCTCTTTTCATTCCCCCAAATAGTGCCAAGGATCCCACCAAGCATGGTAATGCTTAGAACTTGCTACTCTTAGAAGTCAGCGATGGATTTGAAAATATCCATGTTGTGATCATGTCTATCTTTTTCTCTCCTAATCTATTGTCCCAGTGAGTTTAGCTTCTTATAAATGTCAAAGCAATCTGATCCTTCCCAATGTCATTATCATCATCAATTTTTCTCTTGTCTTTCGCTTCTCCATGTGTTGTAGGTCCAATTTAAAGTGATTCATATCTTTCTCCAAAGACTCCAATATATGTGGCACATGATACCCTCCTGATGTAGGGCCATATCCTAGAGGTCTTTATATTCAACCACACCAAAATATTTGGATATTTCCCAAATTTATGCATTATTCACGGGATAACTATTATTAGAAGGAGCAAAATTTCTCCGATATTTACACTGGTGGGGGTCAAGATATATGTGGTGTTGATCTTAGCAGCCACTAAGTTTAGCCACAACAAATTATTTAGATATTTGTTTTATCTAGGATTATTTCAAATCATAAACTATTATTGCAATGAGTAAAAGAATGACAATCCTTGCACTACTGAGGGGTAAAAACATAAGTAGTTCTGATCCTAGTGGTCGCTAGAGTCAACCACAACATATTATTTAAATCATAATGGTGTATAAGAATCATTAACAAATAAATACGTACTTCTTATACTAGGTGTTACTACAATTAGCCAAAATGATATATCTATAGCTTAGTACTCACTACAAATCATTAACAAGAAAACTACTAATGCATTAATAGGAATATATATAAACATTTGTGGTCAATAACATCCTCCTTGACAAAATATTTTGAACTTAGTGTGACCTAAACACTATTCAAGGACATCTATTATTGAATGGAGAAAAAAATTGTAATATATGTATTCTTAATGGATCAACCTTTAATTAGGTCTGATTAGTTTGTTGCGGGATGTTGTATATGTCTCATTGCTAGGCATCATTCACATACTTTATATTAATCGAATGAGAAAAGAATGACTATACATGCACCATTGAGGGGTTAAGATATGTGTAGTTTTAACCACGGAAAATTGCTAGGCATATCTCCAATAAAAATTATTAGCGCAATGAGAAACGTTTGGCAATACAAGCACTCTTGAGGCTTTAAGACTTATGTAGTTTAGATCACAATGATCGATATGGTGTAGTTTAGATCCAAGCATCATTATGTTAAGCCACAATGATATATTTAGAGATTGGCCTTATTTATGAATTATTCACAAGACAACTATTATTAGAAGTAGAAAAATTTATGTAATATTTACATTGGTGAGGGTCAATATATACATAGTGTTGCTTTTAGAGGTCACTAATTTTAGACATAACAAATTATTTAGAGCTTCATTATATCTAGGCTTTTTCACGAGAATAATTATTATTGAAATGAGAAAAATAACGCAAATCCTTACACAAATGAGGGTACAAAAAAATAAGTATTTTTGATCCTAGTGGTCACTAGGGTCATTCTGACATATTTTTAAATCTTAATGGTGTATAAGAATCATTAACAAATAAATAATTACTTAGTATCATATTTCTTACTATGATCACCCACAATGATATATCTATAGCTTAGTGGTCACTAGGCATCATTAAATATGGAAAACTACTAATGCATTAACAAGAAAAAATCTTAATCTTTGTGGTGAATAACATCCTCCTTGATAAAATATTTTGAACTTAGTGTTACTTAAACACTATTCAATGGACATCTATTATTGACTTCAAAAAATTGTTATAATACATGTATTCTTAAGGGATCAACCTTTACTTATGTCTGATTAGTTTGTTGTAGGATCATGTATACGCCTCGTTGTTAGGAATCATTCAAAGAATATCTATTAATAGAATCAGCAAAGAATGATTGTATATACACCACTAAGGGGTTAATATATGCATAGTTTTAACCATGGGTATTCGATAGGAATCACTCCAAAGAAAATTATTACTTTGTAATGAGATAATTATGTCAATACAAACACAATTGAGGCTTCAAGACTTACGTATTTCAGATCCTAGCGGTCATTTTTTTATTATTGGTAAATAGTTTTAAAGGGACTAAACCTGTAACAAAAAGGCCCAACAGGTAGATATATATATATATATATATATAAGAGAAAAAATAGGATCTAAATACGATAAAACACTATGACAAGATGTAACCAAAATATAGTTACAAGAAAGAAATAAAATAGAACATAAACTACGATAAAACAACACAAAAGTAGAAAAGTCACAACAAAAAGACCAAAAACGATCAACAAATCAAAACGACACCCTCCATCCCAAGTGAGTTTACTTCTTGGACACTATGTTGATTCTAGACTAGATAGTTTATAGCGAGGTGAACAACGCCAATGTGATGATGTGTGTTCGGTTAGAAGCATTCAACTGCGAGATGGTCTAACTGCTCTCTTTTTCATTCCCCCAAATAGTGCTAGGGATCCCACCAAGCATGGTAATGCTTAGAACTTGCTACTCTTAGAAGTCACTGATGGATTTGAAAATATCCATGTTGTGATCATGTCTATCTTTTTCTCTCCCTAATCTATTGCCCAGTGAGTTTAGCTTCTTATAAATGTCAGCAATCTGATCCTTCCCAATGTCATTATCATCATCAATTTTTCTCTTGTCTTTCTGCTTCTCCATGTGCTGTAGGTCCAATTTAAGGTGATTCATATCTTTCTCTAGAGACTCCAATATATGTGGCACATGATACCCTCCTGATGTAGGGCCATATCCTAGAGGTCTTTATATTCAACCACACCAAAATATTTGGATAGTTTCCAAATTTATGCATTATTCTGAGAATAACTATTATTAGAAGGAGCAAAATTTCTCCGATATTTACACCTTTGGTTGGGGTCAAGATATATGTGGTGTTGATCTTAGCAGAGCCACTAAGTTTAGCCACAACAAATTATTTAGATATTTGTTTTATCTAGGATTATTTCAAATCATAAACTATTATTGTAATGAGTAAAAGAATGACAATCCTTGCTACTTTCTTGAGGGTAAAAACATAAGTAGTTCGATCCTAGTGGTCACTAGAGTCAACCACAACATATTATTTAAATCATAATGGTGTATAAGAATCATTAACAAATAAATACGTACTTCTTATCCTAGGTGTTACTACAATTAGCCAAAATGATATATCTATAGCTTAGTACTCACTACAAATCATTAACAGAAAACTACTAATGCATTAACAGGAATATATATAAACATTTGTGGTCAATAACATCCTCCATGACAAAATATTTTGAACTTAGTGTGACCTAAACACTATTCAAGGGACATCTATTATTGAATGGAGAAATTTTTTTGTAATATATGTATTCTTAATGGATCAACCTTTAATTAGGTCGATTAGTTTGTTGCGGGATCATGTATATGTCTCATTGCTAGGCATCATTCACATACTTTATATTAATCGAATGAGAAAAGGATGACTATACATGCACCATTGAGGGGTTAAGATATGTGTAGTTTTAACCACGGAAAATTGCTAGGCATATCTCCAATAAAAATTATTAGCGCAATGAGAAACGTTTGGCAATACAAGCACTCTTGAGGCTTTAAGACTTACGTAGTTTAGATCACAATGATCGATATGGTGTAGTTTAGATCCTAGCAGTCATTATGTTCAACCACAATGATATATTTAGAGATTGGCCTTATTTATGAATTATTCACAAGACAACTATTATTAGAAGGAGAAAAATTTATGTAATATTTACATTGGTGAGGGTCAATATATACATAGTGTTGATCTTAATGGTCACTAATTTTAGACATAACAAATTATTTAAAGATTCATTATATCTAGGCTTATTTCACAAATAATTATTATTGAAATGAGAAAAATAACGCAAATCCTTACACAAATGAGGGGTACAGAATAAGTATTTTTGATCCTAATGCGGTCGCTTAGGGTCACCACAACATATTTTTAAATCTTAACGGTGTATAAGAATCATTAACAAATAAATAATTACTTAGTATCATATTTCTTACTATGATCACCCACAATGATATAGCTATAGCTTAGTGGTCACTAGGCATCATTAACAGGAAAAATACTAATGCATTAACAAGAAAAAATCTTAATCTTTGTGGTGAATAACATCCTCCTTGATAAAATATTTTGAACTTAGTGTTACTTAAACACTATTCAATGGACATCTATTATTGACTTCAAAAAATTGTTGTAATACATGTATTCTTAAGGGATCAACGTTTACTTATGTCCGATTAGTTTGTTTGTAGGATCATGTATACGCCTTGTTGTTAGGAATCATTCAAAGAATATCTATTAATAGAATCAACAAAGAATGATTATATAATCACCACTAAGGGGTTAATATATGCATAGTTTTAACCATGGGCATTCGCTAGGAATCACTCCAAAAAAATTATTACTTATAATGAGATAATTATGTCAATACAAACACAATTGAGGCTTTAAGACTTACGTATTTCAGATCCTAGCGGTCATTTTTTTATTATTGGTAAATAGTTTTAAAGGGACTAAACCTTGTTACAAAAAAGGCCCAACAGTAGATAGATATATATATATATATATATAGAGAAAAAAATATATATCTAAATCCGAGATAAAACAGGATCTAAATCGGATAAAACATTGTGATAAGCGGTAACCAAAATATAGTTACAAGAATGAAAAGAAACAGAACATAAACTACAATAAAACAACACAAAAGTAGAAAAGTCACAACAAAAAGACCAAAAATGATTAGCAATAAAACGACACCCTCCACCCCAAGTGAGTTTACTTCTTGCACACTATGTTGATTCTAGACTAGATAGTTTATAGCGAGGTGAACAACGCCAATGTGGTGATGTGTGTTGGGTCAGAAGCATTCAAATGCGAGATGGTCTAGCTCCTCTCTTTTTCATTCCCCCAAATAGTGCCAGGATCCCACCAAGCATGGTAATGCTAAGAAATTGCTACTCTTAGAAGTCACTAATGGATTTAAAAATATCCATGTTGTGATCATGTCTATATTTTACTCTCCCCACTCTATGGTCCAATGATTTTAGCTTCTTATAAATGTCAACTATCTGATCCTTCCCAATGTCATTATCATCATCAATTCTTCTCTTGCCTTTCTACTTGTCCATGTGCTTGTAGGTCCTTCTTAAGGTGCTTCATCTATTTCTCCGAGAGACCTCAATCTATGTGGCACATGATACCCTTCCGATGTAGGGCCATATCCTAGAGGTCTTTATATTCAACCACAACAAAATATTTGGGTATTTTCCAAATTTATGCATTATTCACAAGATAACTATTATTAGAAGGAGCAAAATTTCTCCAATATTTACACCGGTGGGGGTCAAGATATATGTAGTATTGATCTTAGCAGCCCACTAAGTTTAGCCACAACAAATTATTTAGATATTTGTTTTATCTAGGATTATTTCAAAGCATAAAGTATTATTACAATGAGTAAAAGAATGACAATCCTTGCACTACCGAGGGGTAAAAACATAAGTAGTTCTGATCCTAGTGGTCACTAGAGTCAACCACAACATATTATTTAAATCATAATGGTGTATAAGAATCATTAACAAATAAATACGTACTTCTTATCCTAGTTGTTACTACAATTAGCCAAAATGATATATCTATAGCTTAGTACTCACTTACAAATCATTCACGGAAAACTACGAATGCATTAATAGGAATATATAAAAATTTGTGGTCAATAACATCCTCCTTGACAAAATATTTTGAACTTAGTGTTACCTAAACACTATTCAAGGACATCTATTATTGACTAGAGAAAATTTTTGTAATATATGTATTCTTAATGGATCAACCTTTAATTAGGTCCGATAAGTTTGTTGCGGGATCATGTATATGTCTCATTGCTAGGCATCATGCACATACTTTATATTAATCAAATGAGAAAGAATGACTATACATGCACTATTGAGGGGTTAAGATATGTGTAGTTTTAACCATGGAAAATTTCTAGGCATATCTCCAATAAAAATTATTAGCAAAATAAGAAACATTTGGCAATACAAGCACTCTTGAGGCTTTAAGACTTACGTAGTTTAGATCACAATGATCGATATGGCGTAGTTTAGATCCTAGCAGTCATTATGTTCAGCCACAATGATATATTTAGAGATTGGCCTTATTTATGAATTATTCACAAGACAACTATTATTAGAAGGAGAAAAATTTATGTAATATTTACATTGGTGAGGGTCAATATATACATAGTGTTGATCTTAATGGTCACTAATTTTAGACATAACAAATTATTTAGAGCTTCATTATATCTAGGCTTATTTCACAAAATAATTATTATTGAAATGAGAAAAATAACGCAAAATCTTACACAAATGAGGGGTACAGAAATAAGTATTTTTATCCTAGCGGTCGTTAGGGTCAGCTACAACATATTTTTAAAATATTAACGGTGTATAAGAATCATTAAAAATAAATAATTACTTAGTATCATATTTCTTACTATGATCACCCACAATGATATATCTATAGCTTAGTGGTCACTAGGCATCATTAACAGGAAAACTACTAATGCATTAACAAGAAAAAATCTTAATCTTTGTGGTGAATAACATCCTCCTTGATAAAATATTTTGAACTTACTTAAACACTATTCAATGGACATCTATTATTGACTTCAAAAATTGTTGTAATACATGTATTCTTAAGGGATCAACGTTTACTTATGTCCGATTAGTTTGTTTTAGGATCATGTATACACCTCGTTGTTAGGAATCATTCAAAGAATATCTATTAATAGAATCAGCAAAGAATGATTATATATTCACCACTAAGGGGTTGATATATGCATAGTTTTAACCATGGGCATTCGCTAGGAATCACTCCAATAAAAATTATTATTATAATGAGATAATTATGTCAATACAAACACAATTGAGGCTTTAAGACTTACGTATTTCAGATCCTAGCGGTCATTTTTTTATCATTGGTAAATAGTTTTAAAGGGACTAAACCCTATTACAAAAGGGCCCAACGGTAGATATATATATATATATATATATAAGAGAAAAAATAATATCTAAATCGAGATAAAACAACATGATAAGCAAAGAAAATATAGTTACAAGAATGAAAAAAGCAGAACATAAACTACAATAAAACAACACAAAAGTAGAAAAGTCACAACAAATAGACCAAAAGCGATCAGCAGAAAAAACGACACCCTCCGGCCCAAGTGAGTTTACTTCTTGGACACTCTATCGATTCTAGACTAGATAGTTTACAGCGAGGTGAACAACGCCAATGTGGTGATGTGTGTTGGGTCGAAGCATTCAAATGTGAGATGGTCTAGCTCCTCTCTTTTCATTCCCCAAATAGTGCTGGGGATCCCACCAAGCATGGTAATGCTTAGAACTTGCTACTCTTAGAAGTCACTGATGGATTTGAAAATATCCATGTTGTGATCATGTCTATCTTTTTCTCTCCCCAATCTATGGTCCAGTGATTTTAGCTTCTTATAAATGTCAGCAATCTGATCCTTCCCAATGTCATTATCATAATCAATTTTTCTCTTGCCTTTCTACTTGTCCATGTGCTACAGGTCCTTCTTAAGGTGCTTCATCTCTTTCTTCAGACCTCAATCTATGTGGCACATGATACCCTCATGATGTAGGGCCATATCCTAGAGGTCTTTATATTCAACCACAACAAAATATTTTGGTATTTTCCAAATTTATGCATTATTCACAAGATAACTATTATTAGAAGGAGCAAAATTTCTCCAATATTTACACTGGTGGGGGTCAAGATATATGTAGTGTTGATCTTAGCAGCCACTAAGTTTGTCCACAACAAATTATTTAGATATTTGTTTTATCTAGGATTATTTCAAAGCATAAACTATTATTACAATGAGTAAAAGAATGACAATCCTTGCACTACTAAGGGGTAAAAACATAAGTAGTTCGATCTAGTGGTCACTAGAGTAAACCACAACATATTATTTAAATCATAATGGTGTATAAGAATCATTAACAAATAAATGCGTACTTCTTATCCTAGTTGTTACTACAATTAGCCAAAATGATATATCTATAGCTTAGTACTCACTACAAATCATTCACGGGAAAAGTACTAATGCATGAATAGGAATATATATAAATATTTGTGGTCAATAACATCCTCCTTGACAAAATATCTTGAACTTAGTGTTACCTAAACACTATTCAAGGACATCTATTATTGACTAGAGAAAATTTTTGTAATATATGTATTCTTAATGGATCAAACTTTAATTAGGTCGATTAGTTTGTTGCGGGATCATGTATATGTCTCATTGCTAGGCATCATTCACATACTTTATATTAATCAAATGAGAAAAGAATGACTATACATGCACTATTGAGGGGTTAAGATATGTGTAGTTTTAACCATGGAAAATTGCTAGGCATATCTCCAATAAAAATTATTAGCACAATGAGAAACATTTGGCAATGCAAGCACTCTTGAGGCTTTAATAATTACGTATTTTAGATCACAATGATCGATATGGCATAGTTTAGATCCTAGCAGTCATTATGTTCACCACAATGATATATTTAGAGATTGGCTTTATTTATGAATTATTCACAAGACAACTATTATTAGAAGGAGAAAAATTTATGTAATATTTACATTGGTGGGGGTCAATATATACATAATGTTGATCTTAATGGTCGATAAGTTTAGCCATAGCAAATTATTTAGAGCTTCATTATATCTAGGGTTATTTCACAAAATAATTATTATTGAAATGAGGAAAATAATGCAAATCCTTTCACAAATGAGGGGTACAAAAATAATTATTTTTGATCCTAAAGGTCACTAGGGTCATCTACAACATATTTTTTAAATCTTAACGGTGTATAAGAATCATTAACAAATAAATAATTACTTATTATCCTATTTCTTACTACGATCACCCACAACTATATATCTATAGCTTAGTGGTCACTAGGCATCATTAATAGGAAAACTACTAATGCATTAACAAGAAAAAATCTTAATATTTGTGGTGAATAACATCCTCCTCTATAAAATATTTTTAACTTAGTGTTACTTAAACACTATTCAATGGATATCTATTATTGACTTCAAAAAATTGTGGTAATATATGTATTCTTAAGGGATCAAGCTTTTTGTACGTCTGATTAGTTCATTTCAAGATCATGTATATGTCTCGTTTCTAGGCATCATTCACATACTTTATATTAATGGAATGATCAAAGCACAATTGTAAATGCACTACTCGGGGTTAATATATATTTATTTTTAACTATAGGCGTTTACTAGGCATCACTCCAATAAAAATTATTAGTGAAATGAGATAATTATGTCAATACAAACACTCTTGAGGTTTCAAGACTTATGTAGTTAAGATCCTAGTGGTTGTTATGTTCATTGACAACAAAATATTTAGAGATAGTTTGTATCTATGTATTATTCATAGGAAAACTATTATTATAAGGAGAAAAAATTATACAATATTTGCACTAGTGGGGATTAAGATATACATAGTTTCAACTTTAGCGAGTCATAAAGATAGGCAACCACAAATTATTAAGAGCTTTGTCATATCTAGGATTATTTCAAATAACAATTATTATTGAAATGTTTAAAATAACACCAATCCTTGCATAACGAGGGGTATAGAATTAATTATTTGTGATCCTAGTGGTCTCTAGCGTCAGCCGCAACACATTTTTAAAATTTTAACGATGTATAATAATCATTGATAAATAAATACTTACTTCTTATCCTAGTTGTTACTATGATCAACCACAAAAATATAGCTATAGCTTAGTGGTGGCTTAACATCATTAACATGAAAAGTACTAATGCATTACCAAGAAAATATATAAATCTTAGTGGTAAATAACATCCTCCTTGATAGAATATTTCAAATTTAGTGTTAACTAAACACCATTCAATTGACATCTATTATTGACTTGCGAAATATTTTTTAATACATATATTCTTAAGGGATAAAATTTTACTTAGGTATGATTAGATAATTGTAGGATCATGTATACGTCTTGTTACTAAAAATCATTCATATACTTACTATTAATGTAATGACAAAAGCACACCTATACATGCACCACTGAGGGGTCAAGATATACATATTTTTAACCATGACATTCGCTAGGCTTGACTTGAGTAAAAAATATTAATGCAATGAGAAATTTTCATCAATACAAGCACTTTTGAGGCTTCAAGAATTATGTAGTTAAGATCCTATTTGTTGCTAAGTTAAGCCATAACAAAATATTTAGAGATTGGTTGTATCTATGCATTATTCATAGGAAAACTATTATTAGAATGAGAAAAAATTCTCCAATCTTTGATCTTGTGGGGTGTCAAGATATACGTAGTTTTGATCCTAGTGATCGATATGTTCGAGACACAATGAATTATTTAGAGCTTCATCGTATCAAGGTGTATTTCAAAGAACAACTATAATTGCAATGAACAAAATAAATCAAATCCTTGCACTACTGATGGGTACATACATAATTATTTTAGATCCTAGCGGTCACTAGTGTTAGCCTCAACATATTTTTTAGAACTTAACGGTGTATAAGAATCATTATCAAATAAATATGTACTTATTATCTTAGTTGTTACTACAATCAACCACAAAGATATACCTATAGCTTAGTGGTTGCTGGGACATTGTTAACTAGAAAACTACTAATGCACTAACAAGAAAATATATAAAGCTTAGTGGCCAATAAAATCCGCCTCAAAAAAATATTTTGAACTTAGTGTTACCTAAAATCAATTCAATGGAAATCTATTATTGACTTTAGAAAATTATTATAATACATGTATTCTTAAGGGATCAACCTTTACTTAGGTCTGATTAGTTCATTGCAAGATCATGTATACATCTCTTTAATTAATTATAATTGTATAATATCATAGTTCATTAAATATCACAATTTCCATATGCTTCCACCCGCCAAAGTAATTTTAATAATCAATTTATAACTTTAGTTCAATTAGCGGTCCTAACATTAACTTAAGTTCAATTGTCTATGAAAGAAATGAGTGAATGAATGAATAATAGAACTATTGATGGGTCACAACATACGTAATTTTATTCCTAGTATTCGTTAATATGTGCTACAAAGAAATATTAAAATCTAAGTTTCTACTAGGCTTCATTAAAAATAAAACTATTAATGTAATGAGAGAAATACGAAAATATTTTGAGCTTAGCGATTGCTAGGCATCGTTCCCAATAAAAATTCCAATGCAATGAGCAAAGAAAAGCTAAAAATTCAGTATAAAGGGGTCAACACATACAAAACTATGTTCTAGCAGTCTCTATGGTCAGCCACAAAAGTTTTTTACAAGGTTAGTGGTCACTATGATCACCATCGAAAAAATATTTTGAACTTATTGTTTGTTAGGCATAATTCACTGGATATATATTATTGAGCTGAGAAAAGAGTTTCATTAAGTGTTTTCTTCAGGGGTCATGCTTTACTTAGCTCTGATTAGTTTGTTTCAGGAATCTGTATACCTCTCCTTACTTATTTATAATTTTATTATATTGGTTAGACTATCCTGGAAGAGCCAAGTTACGTACTACATACCTCAAGAGGGATGAAGCCTTATGTAGTTCGACACTATTTACTATAAGTAATTGAAAGGAATATAAAAATTCCACATTTTAATGATAAATGAAATCTCAAAAGCGATGGTGATCTATAATTAGTTAGGAAATGAATTCTCAAAGGACATGGTATAATTTTATTAAATATAATGAGAAAACTCTTTTTAGTGTTATTATGAACATACAAATCGAAACCTATTTATTATCTCCTTTTTCATTAACAATCACAAGTTCCCAAGATATCACATCTCTCTATTTTGATATGCTTATTCTCACATTAAGAAAGAAAAGCCATTACATCTTATAATTGTTAGTGTTAATATATCATTAGCTTAATTAAATAAAACAACTAGAGCTGCAATTTTAACCTCTAATTTTTGTATATATCTTTCCAAAAATATCTATTAAGTGAAACATTATTCAAAATATTGTTTAGCGTAGCTTCTCAAAAAAGTAGGTTTTATAATTCCTCGATCCACTATTTTTCAAAGAGGAACCTACATAGAAATACCTCTTTGCATTTTTCTTTGGCGATCACATATAGGTTTTTATAAAATTTGATTTCCAATAATTTCCTTATGTAATCAAAAAAATAGTGTAAAAAAGAAAACAATTATTTATGTTACTATTACTATTTCATCTACTGGAAGTTACTATCACTATTTCATTAATACAATTTAATACATAAAAAAATGTCTATAGAAATCGGCCTCTAGTGGTCCAAAATCCCTAAGTGAATAACAACCCTAACTGAAAAAAATATGTTTTCCTCACCCTTTTCAACCACACTCATTTTTTTCACTTCCAATAATAATTTATGTCTATGTCAGGTATGTTACGAATAATTTTTCATTCCTCTTGTGAAAAAAATACCCATAAATTATTTTCATTACTCGTATGAGCAGTGGTACATACATATTTAGCAAGTCATTTAGGGATCGAAAGATAGAATGGAAAAGCAATTCTAAACCCTATCAATTGAAAAGGGTTTTTCAAGGAGTGTTAAAGAATAGACAAATTTTACTACTTTGGAAGAAGAAAAAATAGGGTTTTGTTAAAAAAGGCTACAAAAATTCTACATTCATAGAATTTTAAAAATATGGAAGAAGTAAAGGTGAGAATGCATACCGATTTTGGCACCTTCATGAAAACAAACCATACTCAGAATTTTGGAAATAAAACCATGATCATATTTTCCAATGAATTATTACACTTATGAATTTTTTCCCTTACGTTAATGTTCTCGCCAAAATATTCACAAATTTAAGTTTCCTTTAAATATACTAATAAATGGCAATCTATAATTACATGGAACCGATAGTTCCAATTGTTACTTTCTTCGATGCACAAGTTATAAAATACACACGGTTTTACTTTAATTTTATTTATATTTAATGGCTAATTAATGGCTATCAAATGGCTTACATATTTCCTATATTGTGTGAACTTTACATTGTTTGTTTTATTGTTGGGGGAACCACAATATTAACAATATTATCATCAAAATATCACCATGCTCATTGTCAATATTATCATCTTTAAATTACATTGTTAGTATATAAGTATTCCATAATTTCACTATACTACCAATCATATGTGGTTCAATTGATGTCTAACATATTGAATTATCATATTTCAAATATCGCATGAACTTTACATTGTGCGGTTTAATACAACACATAAATATTAATGATATGTGCCACACACAATATTATCAATATTATAAACATTATCAACAAAATAACACCATGCTTAGTGTAAATATTATCATCTTTAAATTAGATAGAGAGTATATAAGTATTCCATAGTTTTACTATACTACCAATGATATGCGGTTCAATTGATGTCTCGCATATTGAATTATCATATTGTCATCCACAAAAATATATATGGTTACCGACATCATTTTTATTTTTTTGTTACACAAACAATATCTTGGGATGTGTGTGTCAATGATCTTGGTGGCATCCATGATGTTGATCATTAGAATTGTTCTAAAATAAAAAATAAGAATGCAAAATAGAGAAGTACTACCTAACTCCAATACATGATATTTTTTCTTACACAATGTATAGCATCTTTTATAATGGAATGAATTATGCAATACTATATTAGTATGTTTTAAAAACTTTAATTTACCTACGTAAAAAGACTTGTGACTTGAAGTTGTACATCCAATATTTTCTTAATTAGCTTTCCCTCTTGTTCCATTCTTTCACGCTCAAGTTGAAGTCTTCCCTACTCAATTTATTTCATTTTTTGACTGAATAGATGCATGTTATTTTTATTACCTCTTTCAAATATCCATAAGATTTTATTTTTCTCTTTACACATTTTCTATGAATTCCATTTTTATTTAAAGGGATTTCTCACTTTTCTCCTTCCAAATTTTTAATGTTAATATAAGGGATTTTTGATTTCCCTCTCATTTCTTTTTCAGAAGTAGAAGTGTTTATATTAACCATCTCTTTTGAACTAAAACCAACAACCTTGTGTGTTTTCTATGAAATGTTATCCATATCTTCATAGAAAGTCCATGTTGTGTTTTCCAATTGTTTCTCCTTCTTGAGGGTTTTCTTCAACCTATTCATATTGTATTTTCATTACATCCTAGTGAATTTTTTTCCATAAACTTGATTCAAAATATCATTATATTATCCCAATGTTTCTTTCCAAGTTTTCCATGGTTTAAATCTTCATACACCTCTTCATATTTTGAAATAAATGTTTTCATAACATATTTTGACCACAACTCTTCTTTGTATTCTTTCATCAGCTACTCATTATTTCTATCTTTTTCATATGCTTGGGTTATTAAAAAAAAATCTTCTTTGAATCATCAACATCATTAACAATATATGGAGAATTTATATCGATTTGTGAATTTGGAATGCAAGGACCCAATTTCTGTGCACCCCTTATATTCTCTTGCAAATTTGAGACACTATTTCCATATAAGTTTTGCATGCAAAAGTCCTTTACATGGTAGTTTCTTAGTTGTGTTGAAAAAACCATATTGTCTTCATAGTTTCTTGGAGTTGATTTGAGAAATTGGGATTTGAAACATGAAAACAAGGAAAATGGTGATTTTTCCATGTCCTACAAATTTATTAGTTACTATAAACATTCACAAATGAAACAATTTGCGTACTCCATCTTTTATCTAAACTTAATTTCATTTTTCATTTTCTAATAATAAATATAAAAGGGGTCCTGCACTCTGTAAATTCACAAAATCAAAACATGTGGAGAAACATTGAAAATTGGTTAATTACCTACTAACAAATGAAATATTTACAATCATTATGAAATGGGTGTATAAAATGAAATTCTTCAAAATAAAATAACAATGCTTTACCTATTTTAATTTTTGTAACTCTATTCTTCCCCCGTTTGTATATGTGCTCCTTTTTGGTGTTGTTGCCTTCAAAATGAGTATACAATTTTCCATTTTATTGCATTAAAATACAAACATTAATAGAGCTTGTGTGGATTAAAATTTAATATTGTACCACTTAACATTAAATGTAGTACAAAAATTAAAATATTCTCAAGTGGTGGATTTTACATTATATGGTTTAATGTCCATTTAATGTTTAGGGAAGCATAATATTAATTAGGTAACATTTGACCTTACAAAAAGTGTAATTGTTATTATAAAGAATTAAGGTAAGATTTTTATAACATAATTTTTAATGTATGAAAACTAAAATTCGACATTGTTTGAAACTTAAATTTGACATACATATATTTAATTGAAATTAAGTCTTTAATATTGACAATTATTAATAATAAACTACATATCATGGGTTACTTCTACTCAATATTATACATAATTATTAAAAATAAACTTATATTGTTAAAAGATTACATAAGATATAAAAATCTTAGAAATAATTAATACACATAATTGAATCAAAACATATACCGTCATCGTTAATAAAATAAAGAATAAACTTGAACTATATACCATAAAATAAACATAGCTATACAATTAGAGAATTAAACACATGAGCGATTTACTATGATAAAATATTAATGGACCTAAATTTAAGTCCAAGAGGATGCTAGGCTATAATTTTTTTGGGATGGCCCTTCCATATGTGAGTGATCGATATTCCAAGTGTGAATTCTAGCACTTAATCTTGAAAATTCTTGTATTTCATCCTGTAAGGGATTGTAATTCAATGTGCGAGGATCACACTTCATAGATGTGAGAGGCCACAACTCTCTCTCTCACTACGATGAATGATCACCGACATGTCCAAGTGTGAGTTTTCAAACTTGAAAATGTGCTCGCTCACACATTTAAGTGTGATCAACAAAATTTTACCTCCCATTCTAGTCAATATTTGAATTTAAGCGTGTACAAAAATAGAACTCACAGCAGCCGCTAGCTAGGCTATACAAATTTTAAAATCCATAGGGGAAAGAAGCCAATGAATGTGCATAAGCCAATGATTGTGAGTTGTAATGTGAAGTATAGTACCACTAGTTGTAAAAATCAAAGTCAACATTCATACTTAAAATTTAGAAAAATGTAGCCAATAACATAAGTAAAATCAAGTCACATGTACAAATCAACCAATAAAAAGGTGACACATCAATTATCCCAAAAAGGTGATTTTATTCACAAGTAAGGGCTAATATTAATTTTATTTGTACTAAAAGTACCTATTTTAAATCCCTTAAAAATAATTTTTCAACAAAATTTAAATCCACAAAAGAAAATTTGTGCATTAAAAAATATTAATCTTTTAAAAGGTATTTTTAAATAAAAAATATGATAGTTATGTAACTCTAACAACCTCCTACATTTAGATTCATGATCATTGGCTCCTTTCCCCTACACTATGTGTTTTATGGATAAAAATATACACATAGAAGTGAGATCTAAGGGTGTAATACAAATTGGTATATGTTCAAAGATTTATATTAAATGATGTTTTAAAGATGTTCATATAAGATGTATATTTTTATTTTCTCATTGTGATTTTAATTCTCCATATTACTATTAAATATTTAAGTGTCCTCAGTACTAATTTTCTCTTTGTATTTACGGATACAGTTGAAAATGAACTCTATTTTTGAAATTGTAGCACATGTGGATTTACCATCCAAAGGTGTGAAAGTTATGAAGGGACTAGTTTATCCATCCAAAGATACAATCCATTATAGAGATGCGGGATATAGCTTATTTTTTGTCACAATAAGTATTTTATTCCATGTCGAGAAAGAATACCATACACAACTAATAATTTTGAAACCATAGAATAAATTGAAAACAAGAGATAGTTTATCCCATGGGAAAGGAAGTAAATGATTAAGCATGTCATTTCAAAATTTTCACATGTGGGGGTGATGGAATTCAAAACATCATTAGTAGTGACTTAGAGGATAAATTTAATCAAGATGAGGACTTGAATTCTAACATTGATAGCCATTGTTTCACAAATCCTAAAGACAAGGATGAATTTGATGTAACCTACATGGTGTTAAAACATAAGTGTTCTGAAAAAAGGTGACATGGTTGAAGGGTTTATATCCCTAGTACAAGAACAACATGTTATTTTGGGAGTAGTGTTGGGACCCACAAATTTTGGTGTTTTTGTGGAGAATATTATAACTACATGCAATGATTTCTATCTAAGTCTACAATGCAACAACAAAGTTGCTTGGCCAATCAAAAACCTATTTTATCTAGAAACAAGAACTACACTTCATGTGAATGGAAATTATGAACTCCAAGAAATAACCACCACATCAAACACTAAATTCAATTTTAAGTTCAAGGGTGTTACTTCTTGCCAAGTTGATACATTTGTGATCAAATTAATACAATTTTTTTATAGAAGCAACAATTACAAATGTTTGTGAAGGAGACATGGTTCAATTTTCAAAATTACATGGAAATACATTTGGGGTGTATGTTGACAAATTAATTAGGAATTTTTACAAGGGTTGCTCCATATCAGAAGGATCTCGCATCTAATGGCCTTTTAGCCAGTTTTCCCATCAATATGGTTTTGTTATAGAAGTAAGGCTAAGATAAATTCAAGAAGTTTTGTCGGTAAAAATGTGGGGTGCATTTGAAAATCCATTACCTCAACTGGCATACCCAAATTCATATGAATCCTCCATATGTAGTAGTAATGAGAACTTGGTAAAAATACCTTTCAATGCCTGTAAACACCATAAGGTAAATTATAATGCATTTAGTCTACCAAAGGCAAGAGAAAATGATGAAAAATCAAGAGAACAATTTATGTCAAATTGGGAATAAACTTTTCTGCAAAGAAGGATGTCTCTCTAATCTATCTCTAAGTTCTTTCAATCAAAATTTGAATTTAACTCTAGGTATGAATGAACTTTCCATCAAAAAAATTATACTTAATACATTCACCGCAAATTCTAGGAGTTGTGATCAAGGTAAAAATTTTGAACATACTATAGATAAATTGAAGTTATGTGAAAGGGATGCATATCGAGAATACATGGTAAAAATGTCATGTAATCCCAAAAATAACCTATTACAGATGAAAATAATATTGTATTAATGGCGAGAGGAGGGAAGTACATGGAAATAAAGGAAAACAAAAGAAAATTCCAAACACTATCACAACTATTGCATTGATATCTAAAATGGCGGAGAGAAATTCTGATATATCCCCACACATGTCTTGTTCAGTGGGACAAGATAGTACTAAAGTAACAATGAGACCGTTATCTACATGTTATCATTTTTCTTACATCCTACAAAAATGTAACAAGGGAATTTCACTGATGGAACTTCCTTCAACATCATAGTCAAATATCAAAAAAATATGGCAAGAACATTTCTCCCATGTTTCAATTACAAAGAACAACTTTTTCACCAAATGTGATGAGTGCACATGTTTTAAGAACAAACTTGTAGCTTGGCACAAATATATCAATGCCGTAAATGGCACAATGATTTCATTAAATTTTTTTGTGCAACTTACTATGCACATAGGGTGCAATCAAAACAAAATCCTAATAGTTATTTGAGCATTTTGCATGAAAAAATAGACATGATGAAAACTACAATACCGAGGACGGGAAAAAAATAAAATTTAATAAGCAATTCTATTAATCTCCCCTTTACTTTGACTGGTATGCTCACACTTGGGCATAAAAAGGGGGTTTTGGGTACTTTGGTATCCTTTTGTTGAGAGCAGAAAACTTGAGAATAAAATCATTGGCACTATGTATCTGAAGTTTGGAAGAACCACTTACAGATCAAGTATGGTGATTTTTTATATAGTAGTGGGATGTAAAAAAACACCCATTACATGATGCCTTGTTGCAAAAAGATACATATGACAAGTGAAAGGAATACAAGTAGAAAAATGAGTGTTCTCATACAACTAATACTATAAGAAGATGTTAAAATTCATTTCGAAAACAACCATCAATTTTATACTTGTGACTAGGTAATGTTACTAGTGACCAAAAAAATCACACATTGTTTACATTTGCATCTATGTTGATAGATAGAAGTTTTTTCAACACAATGTTCATGAGTTTCCTTCAATTGGGTCACACGCATGAAGACATAGATGGGAAATTCAGTCAATTATCAATAACCTTGTGCAAATTGGAAACATTCTCTTTGCCACAAATAATGGAAACTTACATAATATTTCAAGAGGATTCCTGCACATTCACTCCATACCTTATCGAGGAAGTTTATGAATTTAAGAAAATTATGAAATCACACGTGCTTTGAGACAATAACCATAAGATCATGGGTATCAACAAACCAAATATGTTTAAATTCGATGTTGTCAAACTAACTTTGTCATGGAATTCAAAGCATCAATCATGGAGTCCGAATGGTCACACTCAATTGAGATCTGGAAAACAGTGGATGGGAAACCTTTCTTTCCTAAAGGGGATACTCCATTGGCACCCTTCAAAAAAATCAAATAGATGGAAGCCATTCGAGAGAGGCATTTAGGCATACATTACACACTTAGAAAGGAGTTCAACAAATGGTGGAGAAGCATAATATGTTTTGAAGATTACATATTGTAAAATGTTATAGGTGCCCTAGAGAATCCCTTTACTAATTGTAGCATAATAAGGAGAGATTTTTTTGGCCAAAAATAATTCGGGATAGGGAAATGTATGATTAGATAGTGAGTGCACCATGTCTTGACATGGATACCTATTATAATAAAAATTCCTTTCAAATAAGGATATATATGTTGGGCCTATTTTTGACAGACCTCAGAGGGAATTCAACCCGATCGTGGATGTGAATGTTAAGAATATACTAGTAATACCATTTGATGATAACATACTTGATATGGATAGGCAAGGCGAGAAAAATTTATAATACGGGATGTTCACACAATGGCTCAAAAGATAAGGGTACACTAGTGGGAACCCACAATAAAAGTAAATACATAAAAATAAAGGTACGGGAATGCTTAAAGAAAATGAAATGGTGTCAAAAGTCAAGGGACACATCAAATATTAATATATAGTTTCATTTGGGCATGGAGTCTAAGAAAAATAAGGAAAGGAGATCAAATTACAATACCGAATCAGGGTCATGAAGCTATCCAACAATACCTTACAAAAATTAAAGAAAAATAATTAATATCCTTGCGAGGGATCAATGCTTATGTAATTTTCTATATAATTTTCCTAAAGCAATTGATTTCCTATGGAAATACATTTTTAAATCCATTTCTTCAAAACAACTTGTTTAACGTAATTCTTAACTTTGTGTTGTTCTTTATGATTTACATAATGGAAAATCATAAAATTAGTTGACTTTATCACACATAACTCACATATTTACAATATCACCATCATTTTTAATATATATTTATATAAAAATTATATCAATATATAATATACATAAAAATATTAAATAAATATAAATTTGAAGTATTTAAATAACTACTATTTTGTATTTTTTAAAGTGTAATATTTTCAAATTACCGTCATCTAAAAATTGTTTCACATATATAGTGGTCATCAAATTTAACCCCTACGATGATGTAACTTTTTGGCATCTAGGATTATCTAAGTTAACAACCCATACACTTATGTAAGATAGTGACCATTAGGATTATTGTCCATTTATGTAACTTCGTGGCCACAAGGTAGATGTAACTTTGATGCCACTATGCTTATTTCACCTAGCATGTGCTTTCATCATGTAATTTAGTATGACTCGCTGATCTTATGTAGGCTAGCAAGTGCTAGGTTTATGTAAGATAGCATTCGCTAGGCTTATGTAGAGGAATCAAATAATAACAAATTAGAAATCCTAAAATAGCAAAACTGAAATCCAAAAATTAGGATTTATAAATTGGATTACAATAGTGGTGAAATTGGAATCCAATAATAGTGTTATTGGAATCCAATAATAGCCAAATTAGAATCCAATAATAGCAAAATTGGAATCCAATAATAGTGAAATTAGAACTAGAATAAGTCCAATAATGACAATATTAGAATCCAATATTTCTACTAATGGATTCCAGTAATAGTAATAATGGAATCCAAAGATAGACAAAAATGCAATCCAATATATGCAAAAATGGAGATGGATTTATTCCAATACTTGAAATAGTAGAGTCCACATTTACTGGAATATGTCCATATTTAGTGAAATAAGCATTGTGTGTTGGCCTATTCTTGTGGTGATCGATGACTTTAAAAATAAGAGAGATGCAACACTACATTCCTTTAAAATTAGGTATTCAACCATTCCATCAAAAACAAATACAATATAATCTAAAAATTCTAGGTACTATTCACCAAGATATCCAAACATTGTTAATTACCAAGATAATATTTCCTATCCATCATTCAACTTATATTTCCAATATTGTACACTGTAAGGAAGAAAATGGAGAAATTCAAATCCATGTTGACTTTAGGAATCCAAACCAGGCTTCTCTCAAAGACAATTACCCACTTCCTATGATGGATTAGATTTGTCGAGGTGTGACTAGCTCAAGGATGTTGTTTATGCTTGATGGATTTTCAATTTACAACCAAATTGAAGTGGACGTGTAGGATCAACGTAAAACTACCTTCACCAATCCTCAGGTACCTTTTCTTAGTGAAGAATGTCTTTCATCCCGATTAATATAGGTGCAATGTTCCAAAGGGCAATGGACTTATCCTTTGGGGACGTAAAACATAAATGCACAATGATTTATCTAGATGATCTTGATGTCTTATCCAACAAGAGAGAATGTCATTTTCATTACCTAAAATATATTATTCAAAGATGCAGGGACCATGGAACCTCATTAAATCCCAAAAGTATATATTTTTGTAACAAAGGGAAAGATTCTAAGGTACATCATGTCTAAGGACGAGATAAAGATTGATCTCGAACATGTTTATGACATTCAAAATATATCTCTTCCAACAAGTAAGAAAGGTGTTCATTCCTTCTTTGAAAAGATCAATTTCCTTAGAAGATTTATTCCTAATTTTGCAGAGTTGACAAGAAATATAGCTCAAATGATGAAATAAAATCAATATTTCCACTGGAATGTCGAAGGGAAGAATGCCTTCAATAATATAAAGAGAGATATTACCAGAAAACCTACTCTTTCATGCCCTAATTTTGATAATGATTTCATAATTTATTGGTATGCCTCTGAGCACACCTTGACAAAAATCTTGGAACAAAATAACATTCAAAGATTTGAAGAACCCATTGCATTCATGAGTTATGTGTTGAAGGCCTTTGAGTTAAAGTACTCCCAATTGGAGAAGAGTTCCTTTTATGTGGTGAAATTTGTTATGTAATTTCATTTATACATTTTGAATTCACACTCTATGATGTTTTTAGCTGATACAAAATGAATTCTATTCTCACCTAGTCGAATGTTTGATCAAAATGAGGAAATTGGGTAGCCAAATTCCAAGAGTACGATCTTGACATCAATACCACAAAATTGTTTGAGGTAAGGGAATGTCTAAGTTGCTTGCTAATGGTTTGAAGAGTAAATTAATTGAAAAATAGACTGCTGAAATTCTAATGGTACTCTTCCTATGTTTAACCAAATAAGTGGTATTCTAATATCACTCATTTTCTTACCTATGGAGAATTTCTGACACATTTGAGTGCCAAAGAAAAAATATCCATCAAGCTTCAAGAAACATTATATGTTCTTTGGGGAAATTCTTTGTTCAAAATAAAAATTGATGGTCATTTTATCAAATGTGTAGATAGGGAACAAAAAAAAGAGATTACTGAGAGCTTTCCATGATCATGTCTGTGGTAGCCATTTTCCTTCCTTATTAATGGCTCACAAGTTTCTCCGTGTATGGTTCTACTAGCCAACTCTATTCAAGGATGAAACAAAGTGGGTTTCAAAATATGAAGCATGTATAACTTTCATCGAGAAGACTTAATTTGGCCACCTTACCTCTAAAACTAGTTGTTATTGAAGATCCTTTCCAGCAATGGGGGCTAGATTTCATAGGAACTCTTAATCTAACTTTAGGTGCAGGTCACAAACATATTCTAACTATTACTGATTACTTTATAAAGTGGGTTGAAGGAATTCTAGTTAAAATAACCACTTATGAATTTGTCTATTATTTAATTAAGGAAAACATTTTAGTCGATTCAAGATCCCGAGAAAAAATTGTGACAAATAATGCCCCTAAATTTTCTTCTCATTATTGAGCATAAAAGATTGACTAAGTCCCTGATAAGTGAGTTTAGCATGCATAAGAGGAATTACATAAGAAAACATGCATGAGCATGTGCGCATGAGGAGGACAAGGTTTACATGCTAAATTTGGACATGAATGCATGTAGGAAGGAGAATGGACAGACACGTCACTTAGCCAATTTTGGGGCATAATGCTAAGCATAAAGATGGTGTAGGGAATACACAAGGGGAGAATCCATGTAGGAGGTGTATATTTTTGGACTAGGAAAATAGTATTTGGAACTAAAGAATGAAGACTTGGAGGCCATGCAAGTCTATTTTGGTACCGATGAAGAAGAACAAGTGTCATGTAGTGCTTTGAGCTAATAATAGAGGTAGAACTTAAGTTATCTATAGGTGATCTATTTTTAGAATAACTTGCATTCTCTCTAGTTGTTTTTGTAAGAGGTGCATGTATATTCTTAGCATGAAACCTATTTTGAGGATGCATAGGTGGTGAAGGAAAATTCCCCACCCCTATATATATGTATTGATTTACATGGTTTAAGGATCTAGTTTTTGTTAGTGTTATGATGCTCGGTTATGAGTGCCCATGACTTATGGTGACATTTTTATGTATGTTTTCAGCTTCTATGTTTTACAATAATTAATGCAATGGATATTTGTAGTTAGATAGTGTTTTTGACACATATATGACAAGTTCTTGTATGGTAAAATTAATCATGAGTCTTATATGAGTTATTCTTTCATATGGTTAGGATCTAGATCTAGTCATGGTTTATCCTTGAATTGTTCTTATGGATTTGGAATATATCTATGTATGTGCTCATCACCTTAACTCCTTGACAAAGATGTAATTAAAGAGGTACCTCGTATAGTTGCGCGCTTTGGGAGAGAACTCAGTTCTAGCTGAGTGATGTGTTAGCGTTCCCTGGGATGTTTTGTAAAATAAAAAACTACATTTTTTGTTTCATTACCAGGACCTATTTTCCAGTTGATTGTCAGGATGTTGCATGATGAATATGTACCAGTTGACTTTGGCCAGTATTGACGATTGGTTATAAGATTTAGAGCAAGAGTATGCTCATAAATTTAATACCATATTTGAATTTGATGGACACACATGGGTTGAAAAGAACCATTATCACAAGCTTTATGAGACATTATTTACCTATTTTCCTATAGAGTTGTAAGAATGCATGGTAGCATACACATTGAGGAGAAAATTGAGTTATAGAGCACTCGTTTGGATGTAGGAATATTTCTTGACTTTGCATGATGTTGATTTGACTTGGACATGTGTTATAGATCATTAGTAGAGTGGTATTTTAAATAGCTATATTTTAGAGTATGCATTCTTTACTTATTCATATCCAAAGGTTCTTGAGTTCCAGTTCTTACGTAAACCCAAAGGATATTATTTGTGCATTATTCCTTTAGAGATTAAGATCTTAATCGTGACCTGGATTTGGAACAAAGTCCTATGGCTAGCTAAACCCCACCACCCATAGGGGTAGGAATAGGTGTGATGAAGGATGGGAGACCTTGTGGAAGAAAGACATAGAGAAGAAAGGTGGATTGAGTTTAATTGTAACCACCACTTTGTTACTTCACATAAAAGATTTTTTTATATATTCTTACTTTATGCTTCTTGATTTATGTACCCATATATATAAATTCAATATAAACGTTAATGCAATACATTTCGATAACTATCATGAACCATGTGCAATGCGCATGAGAGATTACTAAACCTATTCATACTCTTTCATCATTGGGTATGAGACCATACATCAAATGTATCCGTGGGTTCTCATTTATCGAGAATATGATAAATATATAAGTGAAGACTTCTAAGTGTCTACATGGGTTCCTGTACATACCCAAAATTGTAGGGCACTACACCACCGAATGATGTTACACATAACCCAATGATGATATAGGTCTCCTTACAAGGTGTTCGAATCCGAGAAAATCTTACCAAGTATATGTCTATATCCCACATGCCCTACTCGGCCTCCGCATGCTTTGTTTTGCCTTCTCCCCCCTTTTTCTTGCATTTTTTCTTCAAGGTGTGAAACCGCCACCCTACTTGGGTGGTGCTCCTGTGTTGCCACCCAAGACAGGCGCAGCGGTCCTGTACGCATTTTCCAGATTCTTCCGACGATCACGTCAAATGTAAATCTTCAATTTTACATGCTTTCTTCAACCACTTTGGCTTGCATTAATGTTTTTGGTCCCTTGGTAATAGTGTTTTTCCTTTGTTTATAGTAAAAGAGTTCAATTGGGAGTTACCCTCTGTAAATGCATTGGTTATAAATAGCCACTTGTTTTCAAACAAATGGCCCCTCACCTTCTCATTTCTCTTATTCGAGTCTTTGAATTTCTTTCTTAGAATTCTATCGATTTGCATGTTTTACCTCCATTGTTGGTTGTTTAGAGGTCATTTGATCTTCTTGTCTTAGTCTTGCTTCATTGTTATGCCATGTAAGTCAGTTTAGCATATAAGAGATTCATTTCTAGATTAGAATCCATTAAAGTTGTAGGTTTTTGTTTTGTCACAAGGATAGATTCTGAAACTCTCGGTAAACTTGTGTTGTATTCCCACAATAAATCCAGCTAGGAATTTCATAGTCAAGATTTTTCACTTGCGCTATCCCTCTCCTACTCACATTATATTCAGTCTATATCCAAAGTTGTCATTGTTTGAAAACCATATTTTGTTGATACTATCATATACAAACTTTCTGGATTCATAAGGACACGAAGGAATGAGGAAATCACACTAAGGGGATGAAATCACACACAATTGGATTTACCACTATTCTGTAAATGCCAGGTTTGAGCTATCAAAGTTCTAGTTATAATGTATCAAATAGAGTAGTGAATTATTTTATTTCAGTTAAAAGTTTACTCTCGATATCACCGGGGAAGCTGTGGGGATTGATAGTTTCTGAGAAACTGTGATTCATTCCTCACTTTTGAGGTAGGATCAAGATCCTTTCAATTTAATATAATTAGTTGCTTAGATATTTAGGATAAAATCACAACTACACAGGCAAATAGCCACACCAGGCTACTTTGTTTGTTTTAAATTTTGTTGCTAGATTAGTTGTTCATTTTTCTAAATATACTAGAATAGCTACTCTTTAATTTCATTAAAATACATCATTGAAAATACAAAAATAGAAGAATGCTTGCATAGTGTAAATACTTCTTTCGTAATCAGTTTATTAATTTTAGTTAAAAGTTGAATCATTTTGTATGACAATCATAGGACCTAGAGAGCCTAGAGAATATATATTTGAACCAATAGTGCCTCAACCAAATCTACCCATGACATTAGCTGATATAGATTAGGACCTTAGGATACAGTCTTTTGAGCAATGGAAAACCTACAAGCAATTAGTGAACAATTAAGAGGATTAAACATTGAAGACAACAAAGCTTACACATTTTGGTCAAATCATCCTAACTATAGACTACCTTGATAAAATATCCAAATGACCGTACAAGGATTCGAAAGAGAACAAGTATTTGGTTACGATCCTTTAGTTCCACAACTTGACATAGGAGACCTCCTCATTGACATAGATACTAGCTTATGCATTCAAGTTTCCAGAACACTTGTAAGGTACTCCGAGAAAATCATACAACTTCTAGTTCTAAACATAGAGGCTGAAAAGGCATATGATTACTGGATAGTCGAAGAATGGATTGATTCTTCACATGACCATAATAGGTCCACAACAACCACAAACTCATGGTTGTGATCCCCAAGTCCCACAACCCAACGGGCCTACAAATCAATTAAGTATTGACACTAGCTTATGAATGCTGGTATTTAGATCCTCACCACTCCCACCAGATATCATCATGTAATTCTCTGTATTAAATATAGAAGCCAATCAATCTAATATTTTCTAGGCTAGACTAGAAAATCACCCATAGTTCACTATAAATCCACTAAATCACCTATCACTATTTTCATGACCTTGTTTGGAGATATATATGAAACTCCCATAGGTTACTTCCCATGTATCCAACAGCCAAGAAACAAGATATTGGCAGAGCTCGAAATTTATTGGAGCCTTTGAATAGCCATTATATCTGAACAAACCATTACACCAATTCAGGTTAGGAGGGCCTTCTTCACCTTAGATTCACAGATTCCATTATTGCGTATGGAGGATATAGGATTACCTGATTGGCTTGTCTATATCTATTCATATTCAACATTCACACATTGTATCGGCCACGACCTTGGGAGGTTGGGTACAAGGAAGAGGTACTTGTAGATTCCCATGCTTGCATGTCACTTTTCCATCATACAAAATTGGTGAACCCAACGTGAAACAAACTAATATTCCTCTTTCTATTTTCATTTCTTCCATCCACCTTCGCTCTTTCCCATTATTTTACAAGTATTCATATACCCCCAAATATGTCGGGATACAATGCATATGGCAGACCTCTCTCGAGATCTTGAAGTAAAATATAGTCAAACAAATAGAAAACCATCGCCCTCACTTTCTTCATGGGTTAATAATTATTCAAGTAATTACTTATCATCTCAAACTCCCCTCAAAGAACCAACTCAAATTATTCATTCCGAATTGAGGAGTTTGATCATCTTGCACAAACATAATAGCTAGAGCCCTCAGGCTCTAACAATATGATGTTTACTATAGAATCCACTTCATCTCCTCGGGTCTTGTTCAGACCGGAGATTAGTAAACAGTCAGACCCACTCCCCTTTTTGGATGAGGAGTACTTAGCACACTTTGCTAAAAGTGAACAACGCTTCCAAAATATGTATCCACCTATAGGGAGTTTACAAATATAGTCGATACCTATTCCAGAAAACACCCCAATTCCTCCACTTATGGGAAATACCATCGGTGAAGCTTGACAGGGTAATGATCAATTCATATTAGGGTATTAAACCCATTTACAACCTCAAGGTATACAAAAAATGCCATTAAGGAAAAACACTGTGTCTTCACCAATAGAGGTCATTTTAGCTTTAGGTGAAAAGGTTAAAGGGCCGAACTTGCTCAAGAAAACCAAAATTCATATTTTGGGAAAACAAGAATTCCCAAACCTCTGCATAACCCGATCGGGTTGACCTCCTTACGGGAATAGGCATGTTAGGCATGCCTCCTCAAAATCCTTATAGTTACCCATAGGACCACATTTTCAAATGCCACTCTAGTTGAAAACAAGACACCTCCCGTCTTGGCACCAAACAACCCATACCAGAATAATGCTCCTCCTTACTTAAAAAATTATTCAAATTCACCACAAGGAGAGATGTTCTCTTCTCCTGGGATGTTCATTCAACCACAGGGATTCCCTTATGTCCCTATAAACACATATGCTATGCCATATCAACAACCCATGCCACCTCAACCCCCTCAACAAGTGCCATCGATGGTCGAGGCCTATGCGGTAGGGACTTATTCAGAATATTTAAAAGAGCCCCTAGACTTCACCATACAAAGTGTTATGCTTCCAAGACCTCTTCCCGATTTACCCAAATACAAAGGGGAAGGAGACCCAAATGCACACATTAAGGCCTATGCCACAGCCATATGGGAGTTACTCCCTTGGGATGGGGTTGTCGCTAAAATATTCCCTAAGACCTTAGAAGGTATTGCCCTCAATTGGTATTACAGAATACCTAAAGCCTCGATACACTCATTTAAACAACTTGTGTCAGAGTTCATTAAAGCTTTTGACATGAACAAATTGTTAAGAATGGGAATCAGGGAGTTCTTGCATATTAAACAAGAACATAATGAATCCACTGCTCATTTTATTCAAAGGTGGCATATGGTTCTCTACTCATCAGAAAGTGCTCCAAACATGGATCAAATGGAACTATGCGATTTATTCTTGAATTCTCTCAATAGAGAGATAAAGGAAGAAGTCCGAAGTTCCCACTAAGAACTTACGATGAAGTACTCGAGAGTGCTCTCTCAATTAATCAAGCGAAAGTAATAGATAGTAGTTATAAGACATATGGAACAAATGGGAAATTAACCAAGAGAGTTGTAAGACATATGGAACAAATGGGAAATTAACCTCTCCCAATCAAAACACCACAGCCTATCCTAATACCAAGAATGCTAATCAAGGACCTAAGATCCTTAATAAGAACTGCAGAGTTACAATAGATGGGGTAATCGAAGTTAAAAGGGAAAATGTTGTAAACATTTTGCCACCTGTTAATAATCAATGAAATAAAAATTTTACTCCAACAATCAATGCGGTGGATTTTAATCATCCACCATGGCAACAAAAACAACAACAACAACAATGAAAAATCTAAACACAAAGTCCAAATCGAAACCTAACTAGATATCAGAGTCAAAACCAAAGGCAACAACCTCAAAATTTTAACTCTAACAACCATCAACCTTATCAAAATTTTGGACCACAACAGATTATAAATCAACATCCTCGAAATTATATATTGTGGCTTCCACAAGATTCAAGTCCACGATACTAGGACTTATCATGAATACAATAAATTCATACATCGTTTTCCGAGAAGATCAAAAATAACTCTTTATAGATATGTTCTTAGAAAATTTTGTAGTTCCCACGCTAAACACTTATGCGGGCGCTTTCCCCTCAAAATGCACCCTCAAGATCTTTAATGATCCACTCCCAAACCATTCTAACAATAACAAAGCTAGATCATAGTGAAACAAATAAGGGTATTGTAATAAGAAACAATGACCATGAAGCTTCAACTTCAGTAAATCCACTAGTCGCACCCCAACTAGGAACTCGACCCCAAACCAAGATAGTTGGTTTGGTAGAGTTATACACCGAGCTACCCATAGAAACCATAACAAGAACATGGGATTATTCTTCTCAACCTACTCCAAGTTATCCATTGGAACTAGACAACAGTCAACAAATGTTAGTAAAACCCATAGGTGCCTATGATTTAATTAATGATTTAACTAAAACCTTCTCTCACATATCCTTTTTGGATTTGTTAAAGAACTCTCCCACCCATAGGTCTACCCTCTTAGAAGCGTTAGGCCTTGGTCATTTAATCAACATCACTTCTCCTCCAGAAATGCAAGTAAACCATGTAGAATTTGATGTTTATCCTTTGGGGCAGCCAGATAAGGATACTAAATTTATATTTGATATAAGAAAAATGCCAACAGACACTGAGATTGCATGAAGAGGTGACCCAAATTTACATTTGCAAGTATGGACTTACAATAATTATGTTAAATGTGCAATGGTTGACAATGGGGCAGCAATTAACATAGTCCCCTTTTCTTTTCTTCAAAATTTAGGATATGGAGAGACAACCTATTCCACAACGTGAAATATGCTAAGAGGATATGATAGCCTCAAGGCCACTTCGATTGGAACCATAGTTTTACACGGTCACTTTAGGACCCAAGACAATCCTCACCGAGTTTTATATTATAGATCAGAAACAAACTATAATATGATCCTTGGGTGGCCATGGATACACCGCATGAAGGTAATCCCTTCCATCTTATTCCAAGAAATAATATTTCTACACTTAGGGAAAATATTTGTGGCACAAGGTGACCCAAAACCCTTCGATATACACCTAGCTGATTTGAAGAAAAGACCGGGCATTCACTCCAAGTTTGAACTCCCAACAAATTAACTCATCAAACTAATTAATTCAAAACCAAAAGAATATTTGATACCCACCACGAGATTAGAAATTACAAATCCAATCGAGGACATTCCAGCACTAAAAATGAGACCAATGTTATAAAAATAGTGTCATTAGGGACTACATGCAAAAATTTCAAGTTGCTCAAGAAAGACTTACCTATTCTCCTACCATTTGATTCTATGGGTATAGGACACACCACAGGGAATTGCTTCTCTTCCATCGAGACAAATTTTTTATGGTATAAGTAACTGAAGCAAAAGAAATAGATACGACAAATATCCCAACATCCACTTTTTCAAGAAATTATTGGACTCTCCACTTCGATGGAGCTAGATGTCACTTTGGAGTTGGGGTGGGAGTAATATTTACTTCACCTGAGGGAAAAATCCTACCCTTAACCTTTAAATTAAAATTTTAATGTACAAACAACAGGTTGAGTAGGAAGCCCTCCTCCTTGGCCTCATCCTAGCAAAAAGAATGGGCGTCGATAACATTAGAGTCCTAGGAGACTCGCAACTGGTTTCAAACCAAGTCTCTGAGGTATATGAAACTAGGGCTTTGAACATTTACAACTCTATAAAACAACATTATTAGATCTAAGCAAGGGATTTAACTTCATATCAATTGAAGCAATCCCACAGAAGTAACCTTCTCACACCCAGAGACTCAATAGCAACCTCGGCTTTCCATTTCACCCCAAACAATGAGTTGGAGGATACAAATTTCACAGATCATTTCGCATCCGAACCATTAGTGCATAAAATACCAACAAAATCACTCTGAATCATAGAGAAGCTCAGGGATGAT
This sequence comes from Taxus wallichiana var. yunnanensis, assembly GCA_018340775.1. Lineage (NCBI taxonomy): Eukaryota > Viridiplantae > Streptophyta > Pinopsida > Cupressales > Taxaceae > Taxus > Taxus wallichiana. The sequence continues at coordinate 377,690,591 of CM031233.1, forward strand.
TTTTATATCATGGATCACTTTGATGATGATAGAGTCACTCTCGAATATCTAAACACCTATGTAGAGCTACACCTTGCTCATCGTATAGTTGATCTTTCCCTAATACCACATTCCTCTTCCTATTTTGGAAATCCCATGGTAGAGTCTCCTCCACAGAAGGATCTCAATATCTATGAGATAGAAAATGGAGAAATCTTGGAACTACCTCTAGCACCACCTGAATTTGAAGAAGGTAATGCTTCTTTAATAGAAGAAACCATTGACATAAACATTGGAATGGAGGAAGAACCAAAAATTTTGAAGTTGGGATCCTCATTAACTCTGAAGGAGATAGAAATACACACCCAAATCCTCAAATAACATCAAAAGGCTTTCAAATTTAACTATAAATAAATGATGGGCATCGTACCACATGTCACGGTAAATAATCTTGTCACTAAACTAGATGTAAAACAAATTAAACAGAAGTCAAGACCAATGAAGCCAAAAGTGGCTCTCATGGTAAAAGAGGAAGTAATAAAACTTCTCCAAGTGGGATTCATCAAGCCCATTGACTATTCACAATGGGTATCTAATATCATCCCTATTGTCAAAAAGAATGGGAAGATACGCATTTGCATATATTTTCGGGATATTAACAAAGCTTTTCCCAGGATGACTTCCCATTGCCATCCATATATGTTATCGTTGATGCAACAACTAGATTTGAACTATTGTCCCTCATGGATGGGTTCTTAGGGTATAATCAGATTAAAATATCTGAACAAGATCAAGCCAAAACTACATTCATAACTCCATGGGGAACTTATTGCTACGCTATCATGCCATTTGGTCTTAAAAATGACAACGCTACATATCAGCGGGAAATGACTTACATGTTCCACAATCTTATCCATAAAATTGTGGAATCTTATGTGGATGACTTATTGGCCAAGGCCAAGAAGTGTTGTGATCATCCAGAAGTACTTTACATCATCCTCTCATGATTGATTGAATATGGCGTCACATTAAACCCAAAGAAGTGCATGTTTGGTGTGACAGGAGGCAAACTTCTAGGCTACATTATATCTTCATGAGGGATTGATGTTGATCTAGCTGAAATACAAGCTATTCTCAAAATGATCCCACCATCGAGACGAGTCAGGAATCGGGTAATTTCTTGGGAAACTTGATACAATCTAAAGGTTCATCCTAGATTTAAGTTTTCCATTCATCCAATCAAACAATCTATTAAAGAAAGATTATAACATTGATTGGACCGTGAAGAATGCAATAAGGCCTTCAAAGCGATTAAATGCTTCTTATTATCTCCACCCATGTTAATGCCTCACAAACCGGAGACCACCCTTTGATCCTATACTCATGAGCCATTCATGTCTCGTTGTCCTATATGTTGGCTCAAGAAGACAATGATAAATGGGAACGTGCGGTCTATTTCATTAGCCGAACGTTTCTTGATTATGAAATGTGTTACACACAGGAAGAGAGAGAATGTCTTGCCATATTCTTTGTAACAAAACATTCAAGACATTACATGTTAAACCAAGAAATGAGGGTCATTGTAAAAATAAATCATTTACGAACATTCCTTATGCAAGGGTCTTTATCTAAAAAGGCTGGGCATTTCATAACCTTAATGGGTGAATTTGAGTTGACATTCATAAACCAAAAATCCATTAAGGGACAAATCATTACAGATTGATTGGCTGCCAATCCACTAGATGGAGGCGATCTAGTAAATCTGGACTTTCCTGATGAGTGTGTATACTTCATCAAAACTAGGCCCCCATCTATACATGTCCCTGGTATGTTGATATCATCAATTTCATCATAGACCACACATACCCAAAACATTCCACATCACAACAAATAAGGTGGTTACAAATTATTACCGCTAAATATGTTGTTTTAGAACAAGTCTTGTATCATAAAGCCTTCAATGGCATGCTTCTAAGATGTGTCGACATAGAAGAGTCCAAGAAGATTCTTCATGAATCACACAAAGTGAGATATGTGGAGGCCACTTCAAAGGTCATGTCACTACTCAAAAATACATCGATGGGATATTTTTGGCCCACTCTCGAACATGACGCAGTGGAATTTGTATGTAAGTGCCACAAATGCCAAGAATTCTCTCATGAGATTCACATGCCAAAGCATAATCCTGTAGCCAATAGTGACCCCGAGGCCCTTCTCCATGTGGGGTCTAGAATTGATAGGGAATTTCTCTCCCTCATCAACCGATAGCCATAGTTTTATAATTACAGCCACAAAATATTTTACCAAATGGGTGGAGGCTATGCCTCTCACCACAATGCCAGGTTTGGTAATTACCAAATTCATTCTGAACCAAATTATTTACGGTGTATGGTGTCCCACAATTCATTATCTTAGATAATGGCACATCCTTTAAAAAATATGAATTCCATGAGTTATGTAGAAAATTCAATATAAACCATCACACGGCCTCTCTTTACTACCTCAAGCCAATGGGTAGGCTAAAGCAACAAACAAAATGTTAAAATCTATTCTCCTCAAAATGGTCAAGGAGAACAAGTGAGATTGGCATTTAAAACTATATCCACCTTGTGGGCCCATCGAACCTCGGTAAGAACACCAACAGAGCAACCCCTTTCTCATTGGTATTTGGGGTAGAAGCATTTCTCCGCTTGAGTTTGAAATACCCGAGTCTCCGCATCTCATTATAAGGGATTCTAGATGAAGAAGCTTACGGGAGGCACGCCTCTCTCAAGCTGGAAAGCCTTGATGAGGCCGGACTAAATGCCGAAACAATGACACACGAGATATTATCTTGACCGGATGTCTTTGGTAGTATAACAAAAATTCTATGAGTGAGAAATATATGAGGGAGATCTAGTTCTAAGACTAGACAACCGTATCGATAAGAAAAGCTGGAAAAGGAAGAAAGTTCCGGCCCAGTGGTTGAGCCCATACCAAGTCATGAAGGATCATGCGAAATGGTGCGTATATTTTCTACACACTAGAAGGTGAGGATTTAGTGAAACTATCAATTATTTGCATCTTAAATGGTTGTACACATAAGACATCATAATCACCACTTGTACATTATAGCTACTTACATTACATTAGTCATTTAGTTGTTTCATTCTATCCACTCATTTCATAAAAATGGTAGTCCAGGAACTTACTCTTAAGAAATTTGTTACAAATTTATGAAAGTATTGGAAAAAGCATTCAAAACACGTCTCTTCAAACATCATCAATTATTTTCAAATCTTCTCATCAAGGATCGACAGAAAAGTATTGACGAAAACCATACCGAGGCCTTCATACTTTGTTTTGCTCTTTCTTTTTACTAGGTGAAGTTTTCCTTACCTACGGTCTATTCTAGAAGCTTCTTGGTGTCACATCTATCCCTCTTGAATCTCTTTAAAAGATAGGATATCCCAAAGTCATAGATCAAAAATGTCAAAATCAAATGAAATCAAAAGCACCAAGCAAATAGAATATTTTATTTTACACACTTCTTTGCTGATCACCTTCGGTGATAAGCCCACATCTCTTACTTGGTGGTGTGAGGTTGGGAAAGGAAAGAAGTTCCTTTACTCGCCTATATCCCACCTTTGGTGACAAACCCATGCTTCTTACTAGTTTCTGAGTCGGGATGTGGGGAGTACATTCACACAAATTAACAAATCTTGGTATGCAAAAAGTACAAATCAAACTATATTAAGAGAAAAAAATATCCAAATTCCAAAGAGATCAAATCCTCAAAACCAAATTTTTTCACTCAAGTTGCCATTTATGAATCTAAGTCTAGATAAAATGAAAAGTAAGTGGCCTTCTAAGCTTGGTGGTAGCTCGAGTAGGGTAGGTGTGTAGGTCTACATTTGGTTTCATTCTTCGGTTTTTGTCTCTCATTGTTCCATGCGTCAAACTCATATAACTTGTGCCCTTCCTAACTCTTGGTGTTGAGCCCTCACATATTACTAGTTATGTGGATTTGGGATTGGGGCAAGTTCATATCTTTATCACTATACACTCATCGTGTTTTTCCAACATAAGAATAAATTACAAACATTGCCCAAAGAGTTCAAAATTTTAGTACTACCATATGTTTGTATCATCTCATATCAACATTACAAAAACATACAAAGTAAAACATTCTATTTATTATCATTTTTCATCCATTGCATACATACTGAAAAACATGAAAAAAATATTCTAAAAACATCTAAGTACACATGTGGAAATGAGTCACAAAATTCTAGTCACCAAGAGTCTGGATCTAAAAGGATATATATATATATATAGAAAGGTTCATAGACAATTCCATCATGCACTAGGCATGGTCAAAATGCTACATGAGCCGAAAAGTACAAAAAAATCATATAGATATCTGAAAAAATGCTACAAAAATGGCCTCTCAATCCCTATGGGATCCCTCAGAGGGTGCACAACCACGCCTAGGAATTTGGCTATGCCGGTGCTTTGAATGCACTAAGGGCTCACGGTCATGACCAATAGCTATCATCTCACTATGAGAATGACTCCTACTCATCAAGTGCTCGGCCATCCTATATCTAGCTACCTCAGAATGGAGAGAAGTCATGATCTTCACCGCATGCCAGACAGAGCTGAAAACATCAGTATGCCTACCAGGATCTTTGAAGGCTCCCCACATCCATGGATAGATCGGTCAAGTCTTCTCCGAGGGGAGCAACAAGGTATTTGTACATACTCGACGAATCAAGTCTTGCCACTCATCATCAATCGCTGCAAGTAAAGGAGAGAAACAAGTTAGAAAATGATCAAGGATAAAACCAAGAGTAAATAAAATAAAAAGAAACAATGACTAAGACAATTCTAACTTAAAAAATTTTCAAGAGAATAGTGACAAATCACTCGGATCTTCGGGCTCTCTAGGATCCGTGCCTGCCACTGATGCCACCACTGACTGGTGTCCCTCTCCCACATCTTGGGCAATGTGATGGCCTGCAACAGACTCGCCATCTCCACCCAAGTCCTAAGAGAGCAACTCCTCTAAGACAAAAGTCACCCTCTATGCACTCTGCTTCGCCCTCTCAACCCATAGGATCTCCCCGAGTATCATGCAACTTGGGATCACTATCATCCCCCCCACCCATCTCACTGATCTCCATATCCTCTGTCTCCTCCTCTGTTTCTCCCCTAGTGAACTCCTCAGACTCAGAGTCCATGTCAATGGGCTCATCGCTAACTATGGGTAGGACCGGTGGTAAATCAAAGTAAAGGTACCCGAGGAGCACTTTGGATCTCCCTCAAGCACGTACTACCCTCCTGGCCGTAATGGGAATACCTGGAGTAACAATAGTCCAACCCCAGCCTCTAAGACCTCCCTGAGCCTCATGGATAGATCTATACATTGGCCCCACCGGAGGAAGCATGTTACTATAGGGGAGGCCGAACTGTTGTGGTACTCTATCAAAGGGGTGGATCTCCAACTTCCCCGCCCTGTCTACTAACCGGCCGGTAGTCGACGAGTAATCAATGTATCGATCTCCTCTCCCCATACCCTGCCATGGCCTCGAGAAGGAGTGGCCTCCATGTCTGTAGTGCTCAAAGAGACCACTAGGCGATGGGGTGCTCTAAGCACTATCATCACTTTGTCCACCTCACTTCCCCGACGGCCTCGGGATCCTCTACCTCTACACCTCTCCCATACGGAGTGATATGCTCACATACCCAACTCATGACAAGAGTCGGGTGGCTCAGTGACTATCCTTGTAATCAGACCACCCTATACAAATCATGGTAGGTGGTCCTGAGGATATTTTCTCCCCAAGCATAGACACGTCCATGGCCCTCAATCTCTGCAATAATGGGGGCCTAACAATATAAGAGAGAGTTTCCTCCCTAACCAAAATCAATCTCTAAGCAAGGATGCCCATGATGGCCTTGTGGAGCATGAGAATGTCTAACTCAATAATGGATCGGATCCTCACTCCCTTCTTCGATCCCATCGATACAACTGCATCCCCCATATAGGTGGCCCACTGAACCACCTAAGATCTCAATACTGTTGTCTTAAGAGACATCCACCACCCAAGGATCGAAACCCCCAGTATATGGTAAACATCCTCCAGGGTGATGGTCCACTCACCCCTAACTCCTAGCAATCGGAAGGTGTTTCGATCCGCATCCCAGTATGAAAATAAGTCACATAGTATGTGACTAGCAAGTCTGCAACATGAGGACTGTGCAATCCTCCAAATGCCCGACCCTCCGAAGGGTATCTCACTCTACTTAAGAGAGTGCCTATAATACTCTTTGAGCCAATCACACTCCATCTCTCATATCCATCTAATATACTCCTCCTTCGCATACACCAAAAACACAAAAAGAAGTTAGTACCAAAATCCAATTGGAAAAACTATTAAAAACATGTAAAAGTGTAAGAAATGCAAAAATAAATAAAAGAAAGCATTGTTTTTGCTTTCTGTCATGAACCATCACCTTGTACAGAGGCGGTTCCATAATCGCCGCCCTCGAAGGTGGTGGTACCATAACCGCCACCCTACGCGGGGTGGCGGTCCTATCCCGCAAGCAAAAATGGGTCGTAAGCCCTAAAAAATGCCTAAAAACAAGAAAATGCACCATTTTAACTAAAATAAAAACCTACCCTATGGGTGCCCCCTAGAGACACATTTAAAACTAGTATTTTCAAAAATACCCCCCAAGGACAAAGATTTCATCATTTCCACATTTTAGGTTCAAAAACAATAAATCGAGAAGAACTAACCTGAGACTTTGTGGGTTGATGTTCCACTCTCGGAGGCATGATCACTATCTCACCATGAACGTTTTGACTATACTCTTGTCGAAAACCATCACCGTGGGTCCTAGAGCTAAAAAACTATCAAATCAATCCATGCAAATGAATAGTAAAATGAGTTTGTTTTATATATATATAGCTTTCTAAAATTGATTTTGAATGTATTTCGTAGGGTTAGAGCACCGACGGAGGTAAGATGTAAACCCCACGTAGATGGTAAGTCCTCATTTCATATCAATTTTGTTTTATTTCTCAATTTATTTTATCTATCTGCACTTGAGTCCTTTTCTTTATTTTCCGAGTAGCGGGATCTTGGATGGTGAATTTCCAACACACGGGCATGTCGGTATAACTCCTAACTCCCCATTTCAGAACACCATGCTCGGATCCACCATTTTTACATCTTCATGGCTAAGATGGTTCTCCAAGATGGCAATATGTACGTACCCAAAATTGTAGGGTACTACGCTGCCAGAACGATGTTACACATACCCCAATGATGATATATGTCTCCTTGTAAGGTGTTCGGAATCCAGAAAAGCTCACCAAGTATACATGTGTATCCCCCATGCCCCGCTTTCGGCCTCTGCATGCTTTGTTTTTCCCTCAGCCCCCTTTTGCTTGCATTTTTTCTTCAAGTGTGAAACCGCTACCTGCCAGGTGGCGGTCTGTCTGCGCATTTTGAAATTCTTCCAACTATCACGTCAAACATAAATCTTCAATTTTACACACTTTCTTCAACCACTTTGGCTTGCATTAATGTTTTTGGTCCCTTGGTAATAGTGTTTTTCCTTTATTTATAGTAAAAGAGTTCAATTGGGAGTTACCCTCTGGTAAATGCATTGGTTATAAATAGCTAGCTTGTTTTCAAACAAATGGCCCCTCACCTTCTCATTTCTCTTATTTAGTCTTTGAATTTCTTTCTTAGAATTCTATCAGTTGCATGTTTTACCTCCATTGTTGGTCTTTTAGAGGTCATTTGATCTTCTTGTTTTAGTCTTGCTTCATTGTTGTGCCATATAAGCAAGTTAGTTTAGCATAGAATAGCTTCATTTCCAAATTAGAATCCATTAAAGTTGCGGGTTTTGTTTTTCACAAGGATAGATTCTAAAACTCGTGGTAAACTTCTGTTTTATTCCCACAATAAATCCCACTAGGAATTTCATAGTCAAGCTCTGTTCACTTGCATTATCCCTTTCCTACTCGCTTTATATTCGAGTCTATATCTAAAGCTATCATTGTTTGAATACCATATTTTGTTGATACTATCATATACACACTTTTTGGATTCACAAGGACACGAAGGAATGAGGAAATCACACTGTGAGGGGATGAAATCACACACAACTGGATTTACCACTTTTACGTAAACCCTAGGTTTGAGCTATCAAAGTTCTAGTTATAATGTATCGAATAGAGTAGTGAATTATTTTATTTCGGTTAAAAGTTCACTCTCGATATCACCGGGAAGGCTGTGGGGATTGATAGTTTCTCATAAACCGTGATTCATTCCTCACTTAAAGGTAGGATCAAGTTCCTTTCAATTTAATAAAATTAGTTGCTTAGATATTTAGGATAAAATCACAACAACACAAGCAAATAGCCACACCAAAGGCTACTTTGTTTGTTTTAAATTTTGTTGCTAGATTAGTTGTTCATTCTTCTAAATATACTAGAATAGCTACTCTTTAATTTCATTAAACTACATCATTGAAAATACAAAAATAGAAGAATGATTGCATAGTGTAAATACTTCTTTAAGTAATCATTTGATTAATTTTAGTTAAAAATTGAATCATTTTGTATGACAATCACAAGACCTAGAGATCTAGAGAATATATATTTGAACCAATAGTGCCTTAACCAAATCTACCCATGACATTAGCTGATATAGATTAGGACCTTAGGATACGGGTCTTGAGCAACGGAAAACCTACAAGAAATTAGTGAAAAATTAATAGGATTAAACATTGAAGACAACAAAGCTTACACATTTTGGTCAAATCATCCTAACTATAGATTACCTCAATAAAATATCCGACCATCACACAAGGATTCAAAAGAGAACAAGTATTTGGTTGAGATCCTTTAGTTCCAAAACATGATGCGGAGACCTCCTCATTCACATAGATACTAGCTTACACATTCAAATTTCCGAGAATACACATGTAAGGTACTCAGAAAATCATACAACTTCTAGTTCTAAACATAGAGGCTGAAAAGGCATATGATTATTGGATAGTTGGAAGAAGGGATTGATTCTTTATATGACCATAATAGGTCCACAACAACCATGAACTCATTATTGTGATCCCCAAGTCCCACAACCCAACGGGCCTACAAATCAATTAAGTATTGACACCGACTTATGAGCGTTGGTATTTAGATCTTCACCACTCCCGCCGGAGATATCATCACGCAATTCTTCGTATTAAATATAGAAGCCAATCAATCTAATATTTTAAGGCTAGACTAGAAAATCAGCCATAGTTCACTACAAATCCACTAAATCACCTATCACCATTTTCATGACCTTGTCTAGGATATATACAAAGCTCCCAGGTCACTTCCCATGTATCCAAAAACCAAGAAATAGGATCTCGTTAGATCTCGAAATTGATTAAATCTTCCGAATAGCCATTATATCTGAATGAACCATTAATCCAATTTAGGTTAGGAGGGCCTTCTTCACCTTAGATTTACTGATTCCATTATTGCGTATTGATGATATAAGATTACTCAATTATCTTGTCTGCGTATCTATTCATATTCAACATTCACAGTGTCTCAAGACGACCTTGGAAGGTCGGTACGAGGAAGAGGTACTTGTAGATTCCCATGATCACATGTCACTTTTCAATCGTAGGTTCCACCTATGAAATCCATAGGAATCTCATGACTTAGTCCTATCTAAGTTTCTACCTAGGTTCCACCTATGAAATCCACATGAATCTCACGACTTAGATCATATTGAAATTTTGATAGTTTAATCGGTAGCTTATACCACTTTGTGTAAAGTTTACGAGTCACATTTTCATGCTCAATTTCCATGATGACACACTCATCATTAGGAAATTGTCCTTTCACCTTAATCACTTATTCGATTACATGGATCTATAATTTTTGATGATGTTATCAGCTACCAGGCCTCGTCATAAGGTACTGATGTTGGATTAACTCCATACCCAGGGAGGTCCAATATATCTTTGTAACTTTATCAAGGTTTGTACTTATTACAATACCTTGCCACAATCTAAACTCTTGATTAGGAAACTCCACATAACTACTATGTAGTAGTATCCATAGGAAGAGAACCATCTTTATAGGGATATGACTATGTAAGGTATGTAGTGAGTTAGCTCACTAAGCATTTTATTTGGGAGAAGGGTATCTTTCTTTCATTTAAGGTAATTTTAAATCATGACAAGATAACCTATGTCTTGTGACTATTCTTCCTCGAATTAGTCACCTCCAAGGTCTTATGACTATTCCTTCTCGAATGAGTCACCACCAAGGTCTTATCTTGGTTGGATTCAAGAATTTTAATTTCTCTCCATAATCTTAGTTACCTCATTAGATTACAAGTAACGATAACCATATATGGAAATCGAAACAATATCTGTTTAAGTTCAGCATTACAAATTTTAATATTGAATTATCTTAATCAATTAAGCCAAAATTTTTACCAACACGGTTTCTCTTTATACCATAGATATAACTAAATCAACTGTAGGGCAGCATTGGTATCATATATCTATATTCATTATAAAAATTGAAGATGCAATCTCATAGTGCTGAAAGGTGTGAGTACGTGTCATCCCTTTATTGACTTTCTCATACTCATGATGATACCTAACCCTAACCCTTATTCTTAATTATCACATTTCTCTTACATTATTCTTGATTGAGAATATTCAATTTGAGTACACTTATAATGATTCATTATTCATACCTCTACCGTAAGTACATAGTATGGTAGTATTTCCTTAGGCTTAAACTCTTAAGACTTACCTATCCTTAAGGTGTACTTAATTTTATTTTAATTTGGATCATGTAACTTTAATCACAAGGATCCTAATGATTCATTTTAGTCTTTTCCTTAGGAATAACCCGATTAATTTTAATCCGGAATAGTATCTACTCATTAATTAGGTAATCCTTGCATTCCCAAGTTACCCATGCATGTTGATTTACAACATTCCCAAATTCAAATTCCCAATGCAAGGAGGGGCTACAAGAAATGTGATTCCTAAGATATTTAATGCATATCATCATCCTTCTCAAGGACTTAGAAAGGATAAACAAATTCAATATTGTTATCCTCATATTTGTATTGGAAATATTTTTCCTTTGATCATTAAGCCCGATGCATTTTATTATAGCTCTACTAACAATTAGTTAGTAATCATACCAATGAAATAACCTCATCTCACATAGCTCATTAATTCATGAATGTTTAATCACAACATGTCTTAATTTAAATCCTTAATATGATAGAATTTCTATCTCAACAATATACAACTTCCTCATTAAAATTATAATATTATTTTTATCAATTTTATATTCGTCAATTAAACTTCTTAATTTGGCAATACATATCTCATATTACAATTATCCATAAGTTTTTCCATAAATATTACATCATACTATTTTATAGATAGATATATAATCATAAATAATTCTAGTTAGTACTACCACACTAGCATACTAAGTTGTTTACTAAAATATCAACATGATGACAGTGATAAAGGTTCAAGTCAATACACATTCCTTTGAATTTCTTTCATGAACTGCAACTATTTTATTTCATTCATTTACATATCTTAAACATCAAGACTATGTAGAGATCAAATACTCATTCTTCATTGATTCAATTTTGAACAAATACAACTGAGTATCTAATTTATGCCCTTTTGCAATAACATGACAAAAAAATGATAATTCAATGATTTACACTTCAAGAAGAAGTATAATCAATCATAATGATAAATTTTCAAATTTGGTCTTCTTTCCACCTTATAGAGCTTCATCTGCAAAACATGTTAGCACTGTCGGTTCATAAAACCGAGCATGAAAAACCTTTATCCCATGCCAAATGGTTTATACCATTGATCATTTAAGTAAATGAAAAGCTGCATTTCAATAATTCATATCATTCACATAAGAGGGCAAGTTATTAATAACAACATAACCATACAATTATACCTTCTTCAAACAACTTGTTGACTTACTAAAATTTAGTTATTAGAGGCTAAACACAAATCTATTCAACTTACCTTTTTCATACATTAATTTCTTAGGTCTTTAAAATTACTATTTTTAGATTTCTATACTACTCGGGTAACTCATATAGGTATAGATTTATTTAATGCATACCTTACTCTACAATCCAGGTAATCTATATAAGTAAAAACATATTTACTTGTTCCATATATCATAGCCACAATCACAAACCTCTAGAAAACCATTACAAACCATTAACCATTAGAAAACAATTAACCATTAACAAAAATCACAAAATACTTATCAATTTCAAGAATATTTCAGGGAACTAAGTGATATAGTTTCGGAAAAGTGATCATACACTTAGTTAGCTGAAAGTATCTCTCTACTTATAACAACAAAACTCAATACAACCCGTTTAATAACTACCATTAATAGATTTAATGTTATAGTAAGTAAATCACATAATTATATAAAGATAACACTACATCAAGGAAAAGTTTCCTTGGAAATAATACACATACTCAAAGATAATAAAGGTAATATAATGAAATGGAGATTGATTTAATTTCCCAATATACCCGAGAAGTCCATATAATTCTTCTAACAAGGCAGGGAAAAATATTCAATATCCCTTAAACATATTAAACCCCATTAAAATTATGAGAGCACATCTCCCTAGCATGATTCATTTTATAATGAATGGCAAGTAGGAACCCCATATTCTATCCTTCTTCCCGCCGATAGGGATAACTATCTTTGTGTCTTGTTATTGACTTTAAATCTCAAAATGTGTAACAAGGCTTAGGAAGCTGGTTCCTAACTCATGTGCATCGAATTATAGATTGGATCATTAAATATTTATCTACATCCCTTAACACTAAAAGTTTAGTATACCAAGAACCAATATTCCAAAGATGTTTCATTTTTTGGAGTTCCATTCTCCACCATACATTTATCAAGCTATTATGGTAATACATGATTCATGTATTCACCATGTTTCCCCAATAGGGTTCTATTGGCCATCAAAACATACATTCCCTACACACACCTTTACTATGTTTTAAATTATTTACACTTTACTAGAGAATTCATGATCTCTTATTCTTGCTAAAATAGTTGCAGAATAAATCTATATAGTTACAACTAGTGAAAACAAATAAAGAATTCACATAACCAAGGGTGTATTCGCAAGGAAGTTACGTATATAGCCACAACATGTTTATTATTATTAGGAATTCTAATTCATATCCTGACAAACTATTTTATAGAAATTTACATCCCAAAAACCCAAATCATTTTAACATTCAAATCCCTTATAAGAAATTTCATTTACATAAATTTGCAATGGAATAAACTAGAAGAAAAGGGTTTAAGGTTTATTATGCAGAAAGCATTAAAAATTTCCTCTTTAAATCATTCTAGGCATAAGAACAACTAACAATGAATCCTTTCCCGAGTTCATCTCAAAAATGGTATTTGAAACCTTTTCACGACAACGCCAAATCAGTCCCAAAATGCGTATTTAACCCGAGTTCTAAGATTCCTCAATGATTATAATATTGCATGTAAAATCTTGGACACTGGAGCTTGAGTTCCTTCTCAAAAATTCATAGAGTTTGACTATAGTTTTCCTCATCTCATTCTTAACTCCATAAGCCAAAACCAGAATGCCCAAATGGAATGCATGCAGTTAGCTTCTCTAAGAAGCTTCATCACTCCCAAGGAACTAAATGCATTTAATAATACAATGTATGGTTGTATGTTTTGAAACTACTTTGCACTACCAATGTTATCCCCAAAAATTATCAGGATTTTGAATATAAAATACTTGCTCTATTTGCATAAAAAAATCTAATAATACACAATTCATAGTCAACGTTCAACATGGAACAAACAAATTCCAAGTCAAGTATACTTACATGATGACTATGTCTCCACTAATACTTTCCACCAATTATGGTATGTATGGAATCTTTGCAAGGTCAAGAATTATTCGAAACATGAGTCTTCGTAATGCATGGGTCCATAATGACCACTTTTTCCTTTATATTAATCAATCAAGCATTACCAAATACTCGCACATCTTATAAACCAATTAAAGTTTAAGTCTTCATCTAGAGATTGAAATAATCCAAGAATAAAAATTCACTTAGCGGTCTTGGTTGACCGATAATTTAAATAAGAATAAAATGTTTCCATTTTAGGTTTATCAATATTTAAGCTAACACTATCGATTGCCAACCCAATTTTCACACAACAGTTAAGAGATGCCATAGTCTTTGTTTGCAAGTTCATATTTTCTCAACTAAGCGATAGTTGGATAGGTTGTAAATATCATTCAAATCACTAGAAAATAATGGTGATCAAAGAACATATGAACAATACATAATATTTTTAAACATGATGAACCAAGGCAATCATGTAATATTTACATACAACGTTTATAGCTTTCATCTTGTGAGTAGGTCATCCATTTTGCATTAACCTTATTTCATGTTGAAATAACACCTTGTAGTAACGAGCAATTTAAATCATCCTTTAAAATTCACTACTCAATACATAATTGAAGTTATCACATTCAATCATCACAAATAACAATCAAGAAAGATATCAATTTACATCAAATTGTATTTTATGGAAAGGTAGGTGGCCAATAGAAAATGATGTAAAACCATGTTTACATAATTCAATTAAGTTCAACAAAGAGATAACAACAATGCACTGCCAACTTCATATATTCCTCAACATAAGTATTCTTTACGTTCCTACCAGAAACAAAGGTAAGATAAGAATGTAAAGTTAATTACGAGTGCTAGGCAATAAGTGATTTTGTGTGGTTGCATGTGCGATTATATGTATGTGTGTATATCCTTCTCATGGAATACATCGATGCATTAAATATACACATAGCTACACATCAAGGCTTATTGTCTTGCTCTCAAAATTCCATCCTATAATTACTACATGATTTCCAAATATGACAGACTTAAATTAATGGGTATGACATACCAACCCCCTTAATGAATCATCATCCCAATGATTTCTCCTTCATTGTCAAAACCAAAACATTCATATGTAGGTTGTACCTAAAATCATTTAAAGAACCAATCAACATTTTCCATTAAAGTTACAATTTTCAGATATGAGATTCATATTTATTGGCTTTTAGCATTCTAACTAATGGAAAAACTACCATTCGATTAGAAATTCGACACAATTTATCTTCACATCTAGTCATATCATTCAACAACAATGTAACATACACACTGTGCGAATAAATCAAAAACAAGTTTTATAATCTGAAACAAACAACAAACCGTTGATTTTATACATTTACCCTGGTCTTACAGTTGTTTTGTTCCATTAATTGCTTTTTTTTCTAGTTCTTAATCGATCTAAAACAAATTTATCAAATATATCAGCTATCCAATAAGCAAAAACTATCACACAGTCTCTACATGACATATATATATATATATATATATATATATATATATATATTTCATTACAACTAATACACACACACAATATTATTTAATATATGCTATACATAGTCAAATCAATCTATGTAAGCAAAGCTTATTCTAGGAAAACATTTTCCTTTTTGATGTTCCTTTTCCTTATGCAAATTTTATTTGCTTGAGTTGCTTCTAGCAATGATTCATAAATCTGGTTTTGTCCCTTTTTAATATCAGTCAAGAGTCCACTCTACTCAACAAGAAGAGTCTTTTCTCATCATATCCAGTTAAGAGGGTGTAAGGAAGCATTAGCAACAATTTTACATTGTATTCACTAGACAATAAAATAGGGAATATCCATTAAATCCATACAATCATAACTAACTACCCTCGGCTCAATAAGAGTCAAAACGGTAAAATAATATTATATCCTTATAATCCCTTACATATATCACCGTATCATTATATCCATTCTATAGAAGTTCATAAACATGACTTCTCCAATCAATTTATTTCCTATTCGTCCATTAATACAGAATAAGGTATATTCCTTTTAAAAAAAACCTTCAAGTTATAAATTGTAATAGGTTATAAGGATTAAGACAAATTATACTTCATAGCTCAAGTATACGATCTCATAAATGTATGTACAACTTATCAATTGAGTTACTTCTTATTGCAATCAATCGTAATAAGATCCAAATTATAGTAAGGTGACCAAAACTTTATCATACTTATAAATATATATAATTCTAGAATTCCTTAACCTTTAATTACGCAACTAGCATAATCTAATAATCTATTAAGATATTAGTCATACTTAATCATATCTTCGAAAGAGAGGGTACCCACTTAACCCCACAATCACCTCATAAGGAAGTTATGAGTCTTTAATTTTATTCGGACATCGGTAAAAAAGGACTAATTGTCGAATTCTCGATCACGCACTTGGATTTGAATGATACTTAAGCAATATATTAAAATGTGCCTTTCCAACCACAAACTTCCGATTAAAAGATCAAAACTTTGCAGTTTTTTTAAAATCAGTAAGAAAGATACAGTCAATCATTCCTTGAATTATAACTTAGATGTTTCATATATCAACTATCTACCACCTCAACATAGCTTACTCATTTTACTCAAAGATCCTATTTGATCAAGAACATTGTTAACTTGGTTACCCAAGCATAATGAGCCATCAACATCATTTATCAAGGAACTCTTAACAAGCATTGACTCACAAACAATTATTAATAGATTATTTGTATATCCTCAAGAAAGAGGAATGGAGGATTGTAGAAGACCGATACAACTTGCTTACCTTAAACCTTACGAAGTGTCAAGAATAGAGTTTCTCTATATTCTATAGACCTTGCCAACAACAATGTTTTGATAAGAATGCAAGAAAATTGTTTAAAGACCATTTTTAGTGGTTGCAATCCACATTAGACAATAGAAATACTAAGTTTTAGATTTATTAAGACTTAATCTTATTTGTGCTTGAGATCATGCATGAACCTATTAATAATGAATGTCATTAATTTCAACAAGAATTTTACTTTCAAACAATCGATTAATGTGACAATAAATCATCGATGTTATTTATTCTATCCACGAACTAATATTCATGATAGAGAGTGAAGATGAAGAAATCATAACAGGTGCTTATATACATATAAATCACCATGATTACCCAAACTAAGGTGAGGCTGCAATTCCTACAAGTCTCAGATAGAAGGAAAATGAATCCCCACCTATACGGACAACACAAAATGTTATGGTATTGATCTAAGCATAGAGACTAAGATAATACAACATATCTTACGAGTTTGTCCAAGGACCCAATCTCACCATAAATCTATCTAGCGCAAAAGTTGTATCAAAGAAAGAGAATTAACAACCTGAAATAACTCAAGAAATCCTCAATGAGCTAAAAGATCAAACTTTCATCCATCCCAAATACCATGGAGTTGACACAAAATGGTCTAACCAGATAATACCTTAAAAAGGAAAGAGATCACTCTCATAATTTTTGACAATTATTCGAACCCAAATTTTTAAATAATTATACTAAGTTGGATGGGTAATACCCACCAAATAACATATACTTACAAAGTAGTATCGGTGTGTAAATATTTTTGTATAAAAAAATAGAAGAACATAGCCAATAACTCAAAAGCGATTCTGATCGTATCTGAATTCAATCTTTTTGCATGCCATATAATGGCTAATTATACTCATTACTTAATTGATAGCTAAGTAACATTATTCAAATAAGAGGGTTTCAATCATGTAAATAACTTAGCTGCCCATATTTCAATGGGAGATTAAAGAGGCAATGGAGAAAACTATGGCAACGCGGTTTCTGCAGTTCTAGCTACATAATGTCATGCACTAAGCTTAAAATTGCTGAGGAGAGGCTGATCTGTGGCCAGAATCAGACGTTTGTGAGCACGAGTACGAACGAAGGAGAAAGCACTGGAGGTACTGTCAGTGTTGTTTCTGCAGTTCTGGCCGCAGAAAGTCTACGCAATAAACCAAAGCATGCTGAGGAAAAGTAGATCTCTGGCCATAATCGACGGTTATAAATGAAAATGGGGAAATGTTGGGATCCACACCTATGGCCTGGAATAAGTTGCTTCAAAGCCCTAACATCAAGGTGGGTCTGAAAATTACTGGTCAGTTCACGTGGGAAAAGGACAACGAGGGTGCCACCTACCTGAGGGTCCCAGATGGATTTGTTGATAGAGCCTTAAGCAAAGTGAATCTCTCCCTCATTGGTAAGTTTCTTGGCTCTAGACCTAATATTGATTTCATTAGAAAATGGGCTTTGAGAAAGTGGAAACCTAAGGGAGCCCTGAACATTAACATCATGCCAAAAGGATTTTTAAGCAAAATTTAATTAGTAAGAGGATTTGGATTCGGTTAGGAGGTCCCCAGGTGGTGGGTAACATGGGCCTTTTTTTGAAAAAATGGTATCCGGGATTTGATCCTAATACTGAAAATATAAACACCATCCCAATCTGGTGTAGGTTACTAGGACTACCATTGCATTTCTGGGATGATGAAATTCTGCTAAATATTGCAAAATCCTTAGGTGCACCTATTGGGCTGGATGGACCCATGAGAAACAGATCCAGGCTTGCTTTTTCTCGTTTCTACATTTTCTCTGCTATGGATCAGGAATTTCCAGAGCACATAATCTTGAAATCTAGATTTGGGATATGGACTCAAAAAATTGAGGTTGAAACTTTGAGATGTAAACATTTTCATAGCATTGGACACTCTGACAAAATTTGTTCCAAGAAGAGGACCCCTACTTTGGATGCTGAACAACCTGGGGAGGGCTCAGATCTGAACAAGGATAGTAGGGTTCCAAGCATGGATAGCTGGAATGAAGACAAAGCCCCTAGTCAGAAGGATTTGGAGTTAAATAGAAAAGGAAAAAAAAGGGGTTTTAGAACTCAAATAAGGAAACATCTCGTCTGGCATCCCAAAGTCACAACAGCAGCTTTTCCTGAAGCATCTAACAAAGAAGACTTGGATAAACCTGTGAAGGTATCCTTGGATAAACCTATTGAAGCATCTAACAAAGAAGACTTGGATAAATCTGTGAAGGTATCCATGGTGGTGAACGAGCAAGATGGCTCTGTGAAGATTAATATAGTCCCTATTGAGCAATTTTAGAGCAATATGGTAGTCGAGAAAGATAATCAGTTGTGCATCACTGAGGAAACTTCGAACAAGGACTAGTATGGATCTTAAAGAACCTTTGAAGAAAAACTCTCCTAGGGGAGATGGTAATGCAGATCTACTTCCTTGTTCCAAAGAACATAACAATGTTTATTGGCTTATTTTAGCACCCAGGATCAGCTTCTACTCACACACCTGACAGGATTCAGAAAGAATGTGAAGAGGGAGAAGTTACGCCTATCATGGATAAGGAGGATCCAGATTCTGGATTCACAATGGTCATTTCAAAAAAGAAAAAAAGAATGAAAGGTTTTGAAATGATCCCAGAATCACTTTACAGTGATAAAAAAAAAAAAAGACAATTGGGACACCTCTACATCCAGAACAACTAGATCTTCTGCTAGACGAATAGCTGACTTTGGAGGAAGTACAAAAAGAGGAAGACCCTCTAAAAAGACTCTTAGATCTAAAAGAACGGAGAGGGACATTGCAGATGGAGTTCAGCGTCAGTTGAACCATCAGGAAATTCCAACCACCAATCATTCCAAATGAAGATTATTTCTTGGAACATCCAGAGGCCTAAATGGAAACTCCAAGCAGAGAACCATCAAGGAGTTACGGGATTCCAGTAATCCTAGTATTTTGATTCTGCAAGAAACTAAGATGAAAGCTAAGACCCTTGAAACTATTAAAAAGAGTTTTTGGGATAACTCTTAAATGGCATTGTTGACTTCCGAGGGATATTACGGAGGACTGCTACTCTTTAAGATAAAAGACACATCTTGGTATGGTTCTCAATGCTAATATTAATCATCTTGCAATCAAATTTGTTACTATTGAGAATAAGGGTGAATGGATCCTTTCTAACATCTATGCCCCTAATTCGGTTAGTGGTAGAAGGAAGCTTTGGGCTGACCTTAAAACATTTAGAAACCAGTATTGTTCTGCTAACTGGCTTATTATGGGGGATTTCAACTCCCCACTAAACCCAGGTGAGAAGTTTGGAGGTACCTCCAGCTTTTCTACTGGTATGGAGGATTTTGCTGATTTTATTGCTGAACATAACCTCTTAGATGTGGATCTTCATGGAAATAAATACACTTGGAATAATAGAAGGTTGGGAAAGGAGTTTATTCAGGTGAGATTGGATAGGGCTCTAATTTCAGCAAGCTGGATTCTCAGTCAAGACTTCCACCTCTCTTCCCTACCCAGAGTTGGATCGGATCACAATCCGATTGCTTTAAATTTTCTCAATTGGACTAAACCCACCAGAAGCTCATTCAAATTTGAAAAGATGTGGATGGAGCATGACAATATCTATGACAAGATAAAAGAATGGTGGGGATGGAATGGCAAAGGCACTACTCAATTTAGATTGGTTCAAAAGCTCAAAAATGTCAAAAAGCAAGTCAAAATCTAGAATAAAAGTGTTTTTGGTAATGTATTTGACAATAAAAAAAAGTTAAAACAAAAGCTTCAGGATCTGGAATTAAAAATGGATACTATGGGGAGATTGGCTGAAGATGAAGTTAATGAAAAGAATATTCTTTCAGAGTTGCATACGATCTGCAGCAGAGAGGAATCTTTATGGCGACTTAAATCTAGAGCTATTTGGCTCAAAGAGGGAGACAGGAACACGAAGTTCTTTCATATGACTACTCTGAAGCACAGAGCCTGTAATAGGATCTTAGAAGTTTCTAAAAACAATGGAAATATCATAAAATATCCCAATAGCATTAAGAAAGAAGCGCTTGATTTTTATAAAAAACTTCTTGAAGAGAGGAATATCATCAACTCTGAAGCTATTTCCTTTATGTTGGAGGCCATTCCCCAAAATAAAATTGAGGATCAGAAATTCAGAAGTATCACCAAAGTGGTCACACTTGAAGAGCTGCAAAAAGCTATTTTTGCTTTAGAGGGTGACAAGGCTCCTGGTCCGGATGGGTTCTCTATAAATTTTTTCCGAAATGGGAAATCTATTTGGAGGATCTTCTCAGAGCGGTGAATGAATTCTATAGAACGGGAAATATTTTAAAAGAGCTTAATAACACTCACATTGTGCTGGCTCCTAAAAAAATGGATGCTAAAGATTTCAAGGACTTCAGACCTATCAGTCTTGTGAATGCCATATATAGAATTTTTACCAAAATTATTACTACTAGACTTCAGCTCATTATGAATGATCTCATCTCAAGGCAGCAGAGTGGCTTCATCAAAGGTAGGATTATACAAGACGGAGTGATTATGGTTCACGAGACCATACATTCCATGGAAAATAATAAAAAGGCAAATATGGTCCTTAAGCTTGATATGAATAAAGCTTTTGACAAGGTCTCTTGGGTTTTCCTTGACAAAGTCTTAACAAAATTTGGGTTTCTAGAAAAATTTAGAAGAATTATTAAGGCTTGTATCTCTACGGCCAGATTCTTTGTGGTTGTTAATGGTGAGCCTGTGGGTTTTTTCACTAGTAGTAGAGGACTTAGACAAGGGGACCCTATCTCCCCCTTACTCTTCATTCTTTTGGTGAACACCTTAGTAGAACAATTGGCAAAGTGGTTAAAGACGGGCTTTTAAATGGCTCTAAGCCCACTTCCATCAGCCAAGCTGTCTCCCATCAGCAATTTGTGGATGACACTATCCTTCTTCTTCTGGCATCAGTCATTGAAGCTAAGGCTATCAAGGCTTTACTACAGCTCTATGAATCTACTTCTGGGCAAGAGATTAATTATGATAAAAGCACCATATTCTTTTTCAACACTCCTGAGGAAAGGCAGCTCAAAATTGCTAAAATTCTGGGTTGTAAAATAAGTGCACTTCCAGCCACTTACTTGGGCCTCCCTCTCGGCACTAGGAAAGTCTCTTACAAGGTGTGGGATGAATTATTGGAGAGATTCCAAAAAAAAATGGCTGGTTGGAAAGGAGCCACTTTATCTAGTGCTGGTAAGTGCCTGCTCATTAAAAGTACTCTTCAAAATCTGCCCATCTATGTCATGTCGCTCTTCAAGATCCCATCTTCCTTCAGAGATAAAATTGAAAGGATTCAAAAAAATTTTATGGCAAGGCATGGAAGAGAAGTTCAAATTTCACTTAGTGGCTTGGGATAAGGTTTGCACCCCTGAAGTTTATGGGTGGTCTGGGTATAAAAGATATTGAGAAAATGAATGAGGCCCTCATTGCTAAAATGGGCTGGAGAATGTTGTCTGAGAAACAACCCTGGATTGATTTAATCAAAGAAAATATTTAAATCATCAAGCTGTGTATTCTTATCTTCAAGATGAGCACCTCCCCTATGGTTCCATTTTTTGGAATAATCTGGTCAAGAGCAGAAATTTCATCAAGCAGGGCAGTAAATGGAAAGTGGGGGATGGTAGGGACATAAACTTCTGGGAGGATAATTGGTTTAATGGCAATCTCATGGATAGATTTGGGGCGGTTAAGGATAGTCTCATAAGCAAGTATGGCATTAAAATCAAGGACTATATTGAAGGAAATGGTACCAGCAAGAATTGGAAAAAACTTACTGTGGAGAGAATTGATCTGAAGCAAATTACTTCCTCCCTTCAAGATCAATTAGATCTTATTCCATTAAGTCAGCTGGATTCCAAGGATGAGCTGGTATGGAATAATTCCAATGATGGGAATTACTCTGTCAAATCTGGATATAATAATTTCTTCCATAATAGTCAAACAGAGTTCAATTGGAACAAGATTTGGATGTCTGAATTAACTCCCAAAATAATTTTTTTCCTTTGGCTGGCTATCAGAGGTAGGATTCTTACCACTGAAAACCTGATGAGAAGAGGATTTATAATTCCTAATAGGTGCCATCTTTGTAAGAATGATTCTGAGGATATCAGCCACCTGTTCATACATTGTGAATATGCCACCAGAATATGGAGTTTTTCCCTCTCTAAATTTGAAGCTCTCTGGGTGTTGCCGAAGGATCTTAATCAGCTATGGACTCAATGGAACCCACCCTTCAGGCATTGTGTTGTTAAAAGGATCTGGAAGCTGGCTATCCCTCATTTAATCTGGAGGATATGGAAGGATAGAAATGATATTATCTTCAGAAATAAGAAGCAAAACTATAAACTTAGTATTGGTAAAATTTCTAATGGTATCAAAGAAAATATTGCTAGATTTAAACCCCCCAAGAACAAGAGATATCCAGAGAATGAAGAATACATCTTATCCAATTGGCAGATTGGAACTATCAATAGTCGAGCAATCCCGAGAATAGCATTGATAGATCTTCGATCAAATGGCATCCTCCTGATTTTAATTGGTATAAGTTGAACTTTGATGGGGCCTCTAAGGGAAACCCTGGGATAGCGGCAGGAGGAGGAGCGATACGGGATCATAAAGGTAATCTGATTCTGCGTATGCTAGGAAAATGGGAATTCAAACTAATCATTTTGCCGAAGCATTATCTACACTATGGGGCCTGAGAATTTCCCAGACTCAAAATATTCAGAACCTCATTATTGAAGGGGACTCCCTGAATGTCATTAATCTTCTTAAACAGTGCTCATCTCCTAGTTGGAGCATTAAGGATTTTATCTCAGAGTCCATAAGTATTAGTCATACTTTCAATAACATCAGGATCATGCATACTTATAGGGAGGGTAATAAATTGGTGGATGCGCTGGCTAATTATGGCATTAATGTTAACCTCACTGTTTGGGATAATAATAGCATCCCTAAGCAGCTCCACAACAGCATTCATGCGGATTTCTATACGCAAGCAATATCTAGAGCTGAGTCATGATCTTTGGGTGTGGATCAACATCAATAATACTCCCACACGTGTTGACTTAAAGAATATGATGATGCAAATCATGTCAAATAAACATGTTAGTGTGAAATATATGGGGAACTCCAAGTGGAGTTACATTGATTTGAAAATCGTGCATGCGGGCTGCATTGCGACTGCTAAAAGCTGATACAAAGCTCCACGAAACCGAAGATAGTAGTAATGTGATTGATGATAGGGAGTGGGCTATTCCCACATGTGATTTTCGTAGGCTCAGTTCAGCAGACACGCAACCATTCGTGGGAAAAGCAACGGCTCTCATTTCCAATCTTGTGCGGATTACAATAGCAAGAAGCAGACGGGTTTCAGTGCTCACAAGAATTTGGGAATTTGTTGCAATCAGTTAAGCATAGAGAAGATGGGGGGACCTCCCTGCCAAATTGAGCCAAGTGCGGACCCGGACTGGAAGGATAATATTGAGCTATGGAGCATTCTCAGCAAGGGTGGCATCACCAACTTCATGGAGAAGGTTCAGGGGCATGATCAAAGCATTTTTGTGCATTTTGCAAAGGAATGGAAGGAGTGGACTGTTGATTATGGGGGGCAGAAGATCTTGGTCAATGAAGAACTTATTGCTGAAGTGACCGGCCTTAGTTTGGAGGGCTACCGTTTCTTTAACAAAAGGGTCGACAGAGATGCTGAAGAGAGGAGATTTGTGGAAGGATCTGAGAAGCTAATATATGTTACAGCGGGCCTGCTTGTTAGCTCGATTCCTCTGCCCTATGATGAGGTTACTCGCATGATGATACGGTTCATCTCCTTGGAAGGTAGGTTTGTCACTGTTCCTGCTAAACATCTTATCTTTCTTAACCACTTCCGTAGGAATCGCTTGGTTTGTTTTCCCCATTACTTGCTGAACTCTCTTGAACGCTCCATTTTGGAGTTTCAGAAGCATACCCGGGTGGTTCCCTTACACCAAGGGCTTATTTTGTTGCTTCATAAATGTTGTCTTCTTAAGTACCCTGGTCTCCCTTCCTCTCCTAGCTCGGTTCCCCCTCTGCCGGGCTCTGCTGCTGCCAGCCCTGTTTCTCCATCTGCCCCCGCCACCACGTTGCAGTCACCCCCTGCCAGTTGTCCAAGCTTCTCCTTCCATTCCCCCTACTATTTCTCCCACCACCCACCTCACCTCTACCTCTAAAAGACCGGTTACCAGGGCCTCTAGAAAGCTTAACCTTGAGACTCTTGCTGTGGAGAAGGGGCCTCATGAAATAGAAATTACACATGACCTTCTGAATATTAGCAGTGCCAGTCCCCGGGATGTGCATATGGAAAGTTCTTCAAAAAGGCTGGATGCCTTAGAGGCTGATATGAAACTGCTGAAGGATGAGGTTAAGAACTTGGCTAAATAGAAAGGCAAGAGAAAAAAGGAGGAGGAGGGGGATATTGATAGCAGCCAGATTGATGATATCTACAAGAAGCTGACCTCCTTAGACTCCCGTTTAGGGAAGGCCAAAACTCGACATGATTACAACATGGCCATCTTTAGGGCGATTGAGGAGTTCATTGAGCAACATGTCAAAAGTGTCTCCAACCTCAGCGGTGTTCCGGCTACACTTTGGGGTAACGAAAAGGAAAGCAAAAGGACCATTGAGCAGCTAGATAATACTGATGCTGCCCACATGACAACTTTGGGTATGTTCCACTCCTGGAAGAATATCAAGACCAGCATTGACAAAGCTGCCAAGAAGTAGTTGTAGTTGCTTTTGTTGTTCTTGTATGTTTTTATGTTGTTTTTTTGCGGTCTCTCTACTGCTTTTTTGCAGTAATTTTGTTGTTTTGTCTCGTTTGGGTAGCTATTTTTGGGCTACTTCGAGCTTCATTGTAACACTTGGATTTTGATCCTTTTCTCTCTGGTTCACATTCCTATTCTGGCTCCTAGGCCATATTTTGTTCTCAAGGGTATAGTCCCTTTCAAAAAACTATTTGCCAATAATAAAAAAAAATGGGAGATTAAAGAAATGAAAATGCAGATCCCCATTTTCATTCCTATTAAGAACAGTTCTACTAGGCTATCACATAATAATGATAATGATTTTGTTTGCACTCATACAAAATGTAATGCCTAGCAAGGAGGAAAAGAAACAATCCATGCACACTTCTTTAGATCAAATGATTTCTCATCATGTAAATCATGTAACAAACTTGCAATATGTAAAGTTTTCACATGAAATGGTATCAACTCCGCTTTTTAGCCTAAGAGTACAAATCTTATGCTCGGTATCCATTTATTCTTTTCTTATCTCCCTCAAGATACACAAAGTGCTTGAAAATACTATAATAATTTGATTATATTTTCCCCATCCATAGTAGATAATGTTCTTGAGTTGGTATTCATGACTGAATCTTTTAATGGTGAAAAAGCATTCACTTGTTCATTGACCAAGTAGGTCATCTATAAGGTTTTCTCCTAGAAACATATTCAAGGATCCGAATCCTTATAATGCTCATTATCAAAAAAATTCAATACATTAGAAATTCCTCGGACCACAATGATCAAGAATTCCATAAATTATAGGATCATTCAACAATTAGTATGTTTAAGTGCATATTTGATTTAAGAAGGGTAGCCCCTTTCCTTTTGTTTCTATCTACTTCTCTAGATAGTTATTTCCTATATAATTCATCCACCATAAACGGGTTTATACGTCATTTTAGAATTAATTTTTGAATCTTTCATGAAGATAGTTCATCCCATCTAGCAAATCCTTTAATGATTGTTATCATTCAACTCAATTTGTTTGTCTTGGATGATCCAATTCACACTTACCATTGCTCCCTCCATCTTTCGATTTAGTGTGTCATGAAGGATAAATAGTTTTATTTAAAGAAACTAACCTACCATCGAACTCGAAACATTGTTTAGTCTAGTTCGTTATCCTTGGCAAATCCTTTTATCCTTCCTTTTATTTTTCTAATAAAAAATCTAGAATTTAGAAAGTGTAAGGACCTAATAGGTCTAAGAGTTGCAACCTTCAACTCTGATACAAAAATTTAACAACCACTTTGTTACTTTACATCCAATATTTTTATTTGTATATATTCTTACTTTATGCTTCTTGATTTAAATACCCATATATTTAAATCCAACATAAACTTTAGTGAAATACATTTCCGGTAAGTGTCATGAACCATGTGCAACTAGCATCATAGATTACTGAACCTATTCATCCTCCCTCATCACTCGGAACAGAGCTGATACATCAAATGTATCCTTGGGTTCTCCTTTATCAAAATATGATAAATATATAAGTGAAGAATTCTAAGTGTCTACCTAGGTTCCACCTATGAAATCCATAAGAATCGACAACATAGATCATAGTGAAATATCAAAACTATAATCAACATCTTACATCAATTTGTGTAAAGTTTCTTAGTCATGTTTACCATTCTCAATTTCCATGACAGAACACTCATCATTATGAAATTTTCCTTTCACCTTAATCAATTGTTCGATTATATGGATCTACGCTTTTTATGGTGTTATCGCTACCATCTGGTACAAGGTATAATGTTGGATTAACTGCGAGAAAGACATACCTAGGAGGTCCAATCTATCTTTTAACTTTATCAAGGTTTGTACTTATTACAATACCTTGCCACAATCTAAACTCTTTATTAGGAAACTCCACACAACCACTATGCAAGGTAGTATCCATAGGAAGACAAACATCTTTATAGGGATAAGACTATGTAACAGATGTAGTGAGTTAGCTCACTAAGCATTCTTTTTGGGAGAAGGGTATATTTTTTTGTTTAAGTAAATTTTAAATCATGACAAGATAACCTATGTCTCGTGACTATTCTTCCTCGAATGAGTCACCTCAAATGGCTTATGACTATTCCTCATTAAATGAGTCACCACCAAGGTCTTATCTCAGCTAGATTCAAGAATGTTTAATTTCTCCCCATAAGCTTAGTTTCCTCATTAGGTTGCAAGTAGTGATAACCATATATGGAAATCGAAACAATATATGTTGAGTTCAACATTGCAGATTTTAATGTTAACTTAGGTTAATCACTCAAGACTATGTTTTTACCAACATAGTTTCTCTTTATACCATAAATATAACTAACTCTCTGTAGGGCAGCATTGGTATCATATATCTATATTCATTATAAATATTGAAGATTCAATCTCATATTGCTGAAAGGTGTGAGTACGTATCATCCCTTTATCGAATTTCACGTACTCATTATGATACCTAACCCTTCTTGTTAATTATCCCCTTTCTCTTACAAAGTATTCTTAATTGAGAATATTTAATTTGAACACACTTACAACGAGTCATTATTCATACCTACCATAAGTACATAATATGGTAGTATTTCCTTAGGCTTCAACACTTAAGACTTACCTATCTTTAAGGTGTACTTCCTTTTATTTTAATTTGGATCAAGTAAATTTTATCACAAGGATCCTAATGATTCATTTTAGTCTTTGTCCTTAGGAAGAACCTGATTACTTTCAATCTCGGAATAGTATCTACTCATTGATCAGGTAATCCTTGCATTCCCAAGTTACCCATGTATGTTGATTTACAACATTCCCAAATTCAAATTCCCAATGCAAGGAGGGGCTACAAGAAATGTGATTCCTAATATTTTTAATACATATCAACATCCTTCTAGAGGACTTAGAAAGGATCAAAAATTCAAGATTTTTATCCTCATATTCATATTGGAAATATTTTTCCTTTGATCATTAACTGATCCATTTTATTATAGCTCTACTAAGAATTAGTTAGTACTAATAACAATGAGATAACCTCATCGACATATCTCATTAATTCATGAATGTTTAGTCACAACATGCCTTAATTTAAATCCTTAATACGATATAATTTCTATCTCAGCAATATACAACTTCCTCATTAAAATTATAATATTACTTTTGTCAATTCTATATTGGTCAATTCACTTCTTAATTTGGAAATACATATCTTGTATTACGATTATCCATAAATTTTGTCCATAATTATTACATCATACTATTTTATGACAGATATATAATCATAAAGAATTCTAATTAGTACTACCACACTGGCATACTAATTTGTTTACTAAAATCTCAACATGATGACAGTGATAAAGGGTCAAGTCAATACACATTCCTTTGAATTCCTTTCATTAATCGTAAACTTTTTATTTCATTCCTTTTATATAGCTTAAACATCAAGACTATGTAGAGATCAAAACTCATTCTTCATTGATTCACTTTTGAACAAATACAACTAAGTATCTAATTTATGCCCTTTTGTAATAACATGAAAAAACAATGACAATTTAATGATTTACACTTGAAGAAGCAACATAATCAATCATAGTGATAACTTTTCAACTTGGGTCTTCTTTCCACCTTACAAAGTTTCATCTGCAAAACATGTTAGCACCTATCAGTTCATACAAACTGAGCATGACAAACCTTTATCCCATGCCTAATGGTTTATGCCATTGATCATTTAAGTAAATGAAAAGCTGCATTTCAATAATTCATATAATCCACATAAGAGGACAAGTTAGTAATAACAACATAACCATACAATTATACCTTCTTCGAACAACTTATCGACTTACTAAAATTTAGCTATTAGAGGCTAAACACAAATCCATTCAGCTTACCTTTTTCATACATTAATAGCTTAGGTATTTGAAATTACTATGTTTACCTTTCTATACTACTCAAGTAACTCATACAGGTACATATTTATTTAATTCATACCTTACTCTACAGTCCAAGTAATCTATACAAGTAAATACAGATTTACTTATTCCATATATCACTAGCCACAATTGCAAACCATTAGCAAACCATTACAAACCATTAACCATTAGAAAACAATTAACCATTAACAATCACAAAATACTTATCAACTTCAGGAAGCTTTTGTGAACTAAGTGATATAGTTTCAGGAAAAGTGATTATACAATTAGTAGGCTAAAAGTAGTGATCTACTTATAGCCACAAAACTCAATAAAACCCGTTCGATAACTAACA
This sequence comes from Taxus wallichiana var. yunnanensis, assembly GCA_018340775.1. NCBI lineage: Eukaryota > Viridiplantae > Streptophyta > Pinopsida > Cupressales > Taxaceae > Taxus > Taxus wallichiana. The sequence goes on from CM031233.1 coordinate 377,720,572, forward strand.
TTAATAGATTTAATGTTATAGTAAATAAATCACATAATTATATAAAGATAACACTGCATCAGGGGCACGTTTCCCTTGGAATTAATACACATACTCATAGATAAGAAAAGTAATACAATGGAAAAGGGATTGATTTAATTTCCCAATATACCTAAGAAGTCCATATATGTCTTCTCAAAAGGGAGGGAAAATATTTGACATCCCTTAAACTTCTTAAATACGATTAAAATTATGAGAGCACATCTCCCTAACATGATTCACATCATAACAAATGGCGAGTAGGAACCCCTACATTTTATTCTTCTTCCTACTTTGATAGAGATAACTATCTTTATGTCATGTTATTGACTTAAAATCTCAAAAATACGTAACGAGGCTTAGGTAAACCGATTCCTAACTCATGTGCATCTAAATCATGGATTTACATCATTAAATATTTATCTACATCCCTTAACACTAAAATTTTAGTACACCAAGAATCAAGATTCCAAAGATGTTTCATTTTATGGAGTTTCATTCTCCACTATACATTTATAAAGCTATTATAGTAATACACATATTCATATATTCACCATGTTTCCCCAAAAATGTTCTATTTTCCATCAAAACATACATTCCCTACACACTCCTTTACTATATTTTAAATTATTTATAGCTACTAGAGAATTCAAGAGTTCTTATAACCACTAAAACAGTTGCAGGAATATATCTATATAGTTATAGCTAGTGAAAACAAATAAAGAATTCACATAATCAAGGGTGTATTCATAGGGGAAGTTTTGTACAGCCACAACACTTTTATTATTATCAGAACTCTATTTCATATCCTCACATAACTATTTGTAATAAATTTACAACCCAAAAACCCAAATCATTTTAACATTTAAATCTCTTGCAAGAAATTTCATTTACATAAACTTGCAAAGGAATTAACTACTAGAAAAGGGTTTAAGGTTAAACATGCTTGGAAATCGTTAACAATTTCCTCTTCAAATCATTCTAGGCATAAGCAGAAATTCCACCAACTCCTTTACCCAAGTTGATCCCAAAAATGGTGACCGAAACCTTTTCGTGACACCCACAAATCAGTCCTAAAATGCATATTTAACCCAGTTCAAAGATTCCTCAACTGATTCTAAACTTGCACGTAAAAGACTAGAGCTAGAGCTTGAGTTCCTTCTCAAAAATTCACAGAGTTTGACTATATTTTTCCTCTTCTTCTTAACTCCACAAGCCAAAACTATAATGACCAAATGGAATGCATGTAGTTAGCTTCTCTAAGAAGCTTCATCGCTCCTAAGGAAATAAAATTACACTAAATGCATTTAATAATATAGTTCATGGTTGGTAGTTTTGAAACTACTCTGCTTCCACCAATGTTATCCCCTAAAATTATTGGGATTTTGAATATAAAATACTTCCTCTATTTGCATGAGAAATCTAATAATACCCAATGCATAGTCAACGTTCAGCATGGAGCAAAAAATTCTAAGTCAAGTATACTTTATGAAGACTATGTCTCCACTAATACTTTCCACCAATTATGGTTGTTATGGAGTCTTTACAAGGTCAAGGCTCATTCGAAATATTATTCTTCGTAATGCATGGGTTAATAATGAACATTTTTTCCTTTATATTAATCAATCAAGCATTACCCAATACTCACATGTATTTTAAACTAATTAAAGTTCAAGTCTCCTCACGGAGATTGAAATAATCCAAGAATAAACAATTCATGTAGCGGTCTTTGTTGACCGATAATTTTAATAAGAGTAAAATGTTTCTATTTTAGGTTTAGTAATATTTAAGCTAACACTATCGATTGCCAACCCAACTTTCACACAATAGTTAAGAGATGCCACAATCTTCATTTACAAGTTCATCTTTTCTCAACTAAATGATAGCTGAATGGGTTGTAAATATCATTCAAACCACTAGAAAATAATGGTGATCAAAGAACAATGAAAAATACATAATATTTTTAAACATGATGAACCTAGGCAATCATGTAGTATTTACATACAAGGTTTATAACTTTCATCCCGAGAATGGGTCATCCATTTTTCATTAACCTTACTTCATGCTAAAATAAGACCTTGTAGTAACGATTAATTTCAATCACCTTTTACAAGTCATTACTCAATAAAGAATTGAAGTTATCGCATTCAATCAACACAAAGAACAATCAAGAAAGATATCAATTTACATAAAATTTTCTTTTACGGAAAGGTAGGTGGCCGATAGCAAATGATGTAAAACCATGTTTACATACTTCAATCAAGTTCAAAAGAGATAACAAAAATGCACTACCAACTTCATAAATTCCTCAACATAAGTATTCTTTACATTCCTACCAGGAAAAAAAAGGTAAGATAAGAATGTCAAGTTAACTATGGGTGCTAGGAAATAAGTGATGTCGTGTGGCTACGTGTGTGATTACATGTATGTGCGTATATCCTTCTCAAGGCATACATCCATGTATGCAACTGTACACACAACTACACATCAAGGCTTATTGTCTTGCTCTCAAAATTCCATCCTATAATTACTACATGATTTCCAAATATGATAGACTTAATTTAAGGGGTCTTAAATACCTACCCCTTAATGAATCATCATCCCGATGATTTCTCCTTCATAGTCCAAACCAAAATAGTCATATACAGTTGTATCAATAATATTTTGAAGAACTAATCAACATTTTCTATTAAAGTTACAATTTTCAAATATGAGATTCATATTTATTGGCTTTTAACAATCTAACTAATGGAAAAACTACCATTCAGTTAGAAATTCATCACGATTTATTTTCACAAAATTCATATCATTCAACAATTGTAATATACACACCAAAATAATTTTTATACATTATACATTTACCCCAGTCTTACAGATGTTTTTTTTTGTTAATTTCTTGGTTTTCCAGTTTTTATTCCATCCACAACAAATTTATCGGTTGTATCAGATTTCATCTCCCAATAAGCAAAACTGTCACACAATCTCTACATGATAAATGTGTGTGTGTGTGTGTGTGTGTGTGTGTGTGTGTGTGTGTGTGTGTGTGTGTGTATTATTACAACTGATCCACACACACAATATTATTTCATATATGCTACACATAATCAAATCAAGCTATGTAGGGAAAAAAATTATCTAGGAAAACATTTTCCTTTTTCGATGTTCCTTTTCCTTATGAAAATTGTATTTTCTTGAGTTGCTTCTAGCAATGATTCATAAATCTGGTTTTGTCCTTTTTAATATCATTCAAGAGTCCACACTACTCAACAAGAAGAGTCTTTGCTCATCATATCTAATTAAGAGGGTGTAAGGAAGCATTACCAGCAATTTTACATTGTATTCGTCGACAATAAAATAGGGAATATCCATTAAATCCATACAATCATAACTAACTATCCTCATCTCAAGAAGATCCAAAATGGTAAAATACTATTATATCCTTATAAGCCCTTATAGAAATAATCGTATCATTATATCCATTCTCAGAAGTTCATAAACATGACTTCTCTAATCAATATATTTCATTTTAGTTCATTAATACCTAAATAAGGTATATTCCTTTTCATCAAATACCTTCAAGTTATAAACTATAATATCTTATAAGGATTAAGACAAATTACACTTAATAGCTCAAGATATGATCTCATATAATCTTTAATACAACTTATCAATTGAGTTACTTCTTATTACAATCAGTCATAATAAGATCCAAATTCAAGTAAGGCCACAACCCAAACTTGATCATACTTATATATATATATATATATATATATATATATATATATATATATATATATATAATTCTAGATTTACTTAGCCTTTCATTGAAACTGCATAAACTAAGCATCCATTAAGATATATGTCATACTTAATCATATCTTAGGAAAGAGAGGGTACCCACTTAACGTGACAATCACCTCATAAGGAAGTTATGAGTCTTTAATTTTATTCGAACATTAGTAGCACAAAGGAATAAGTGTCTACTTCTCAGTCACACACTTGAATTTTATCATATGATACTTAATCAATATATTAAAATGTGCCTTTCCAGCCACAAACTTCCTATTAAAAGGTCAAAACTACGTAGTTTTTTTGTTTAATAATTTCTAAGTAAGATAAATTCAAACGTTCATTGAATTATAACATATATGTTTCACATATTAGTTATCTACTACCAGAAGATAGCTTACTCATTTTACTCAAAGATCCTATTTGATCAAGAACACTGTTAACTTGGTTACCCAAGCATAATGAGCCATCAACATCATTTATTAAGGAACTCTTAACAAGCATTTACTCACAAACAATTATTAATAGATTATTTTTCTATCCTCAAGCAAGAGGTCTAGAGGATTTTAGAAGACGGATACAAATTGTTTACCTTAAACCTTATGAAGTGTCAAGAATAGAGTTTATCTATATTCTATAGACCTTGTCAGCAACAATGTTTTCAACAAACTACAAGAAACTTATTTAAAGACCATTTTTAATGGTTGTAATCCACATTAGACAATAGAAATACTAAGTTGCGGATTTATTAAGACTCGAATATTATTTGTTCTGAGATCATGCATGAACCTACTAACAATGAATGTCATTCATTTCAACAAGAATTTTACTTCAAAACAATGACTTAAAGGGACAATAAATTTTTCATTGTTATCTATTAAATCCACCTGAACTAATATTCACAATAGAGAGTCAAGATGAAGAACTCATAACAGGTGCTTATATACCTTTAAATCACCATTATTACCAAAATAGATGAGGCTATAATTCCTACAAGTATTAGATAGAAGGAAAATGAATCCCCGCCTATACATTCAACACAAAACATTATGGTATTGATCTAAGCACAAAGACTAAGATAATACAACATATCTTATGGTTTTGTCCAAGGACCCAATCTCACCAAAAATATATCTCGTGCAAATGCTATATAAAAGAAAGGGTATTAACAACTTGAAATAACTCAAGAAATCCTCAATGAGTTGAAATATCAAACTTTCATCCATCCCAAATACCATGGAGTTGACACAAAATGGTCTAACTAGATAATACCTTAAAAAGGAAAGAAATCACTCTCATAAGTTTTGACAAGTATTCAACCCCAAATTTTTTAATATTGTAATAATTATACTAAGTTGGATGGGTGATATCCACTGAATAACATATACTTACAAGAGTATGAGTGTGTAAATATTTTTGTATAAAAAAAATAGAAGAACGTATCCAATAACTCACAAAGTAGTTACAATCGTATCTGAATTCAATATTTCTACATGCCATGTAATGGTTAACCATACTCATTACTTACCCAATATCTAAGTAACATTATTCAAACAAGAGGGTTTCAATAATGTAAATAACTTAGATGCCCAAATTTCAATGGGTGATTAAAGAAATGGAAACGTATATTCCCATTTTCATTCCTATTAAGAACAATTCTACTAGGTTGCCAACATAATAATGACAGTGATTTTGTTTGCACCCATAAAAAATTTAATGAGTAGCAAGGAGGAAAAGAGAAAATCCATGCACACTTCTTTAGATCAAATTATTTCCAACCTGTAAATCATGATCAACAAGAATTGGGAAGATAAAATTAAACAAACTTGCAATATGTCAAGTATTCACATGAAATGGTCTCAACTCCATTTTTAGCCTAAGAGTACAAATCTTATGCTCAAGTATCCATTTCTTCTTTTCTTATCTCCCTCGAGATACACAAAGTGCATGAAAAGACTATAATAATTTGATTATCTTTTCCCCGTCCATAGTAGATAATGTCCTTGAGTTGGTATTCATGACCCGAATCTTTTAATGGCCTAAAGCATTCACTGGTCACTGACCAAGTAGGTCACCTAGAAGGTTTTCTCCTAGAAACATATTCAAGGATCCAGAATCCTTATAATGCTCAATATAGAAAAATCAATACATTAGAAATTTAGTGCAAAATTTTTAGATCATTAGACCAAAATGATCAACAATTTCATAAATTACAAGATCATTCAACAATTAGTCTATTTAAGTGTAGATTTCATTTAAGAAGGGTTTTTCCTATCCTTTTTTTTACCGCTACTTACGTAGATAGTTATTTCCTATCTACTTCATCCACCCTAAATGGGTTTATATGTTATTTTAGAATTAAGTTTTGAATCTATCATTAAGATAGTTCATTCCATCTAGAAAATCCTTTAATGATTGCTATCATTCAAATTAATTTGTTTATCTTGGCTTATCGATTCGCGAGCTACCAACCGCTCTCCACGCATCTATCTAATTTAGTGTGTCATGAAGGATTGATAGTTTTTTTAAAGAAACTACCCTACCATTGAACCTGAAACATTGTTTGGTCTGTTCGTTATCCTTGGTAAATCCTTTTATCCTTCCTTTTATTTTTCTAATAAAAAAATAAGAATTTAGAAAGTGTAAGGACTTAATAGGTCCAAGAGCTTCAACCTTCAGCTCTTATACAAATATTTACCTACCACTTTGTTACTTCACATCCAAGATTTTTGTTTATATATATTCTTAATTTATGCTTCTCGATTTAAATACCCATATATTTAAATCGAATGTAAAACTTTAATGTAATCCATTTCTGGTGATTTTCATGAACCATGTGCAACTACATGAGCGATTACTTAACGTATTCATCCTCCCTCATCAAAAATTATGAGCCCATACATCAAATGTATCCTTGGGTTCTTATTGATCGAATACGATAAATAGATAAGTGAAGACTTCTAAGTGTCTACCAAGGTTCCACCTATGAAATCCATAGGAATCTCACAAATTAGTCCTATTTAAGTGTCTACACTGGTTCCACCTATTAAATCCATAGAAATCTCACAACTTAGATCATAATGAAATATCGACAAGTGTAATTAGTAGCTTACACCACTTTGTGCAAAGTTTCTAAGTCATGTTTTCCATGCTCAATTCCATGATAGAACACTCGTCATTAGGAAATTTTCATTTCACCTTAATCACGTATTCATTTACATGGATATATAATTTTTGATGATGTTATGAGCTACCATCCTAGTACAAGGTACAATGCTGGATAAACCTGCAGGAAGACATACCTAGGAGGTCCAATCTATCCTTGTAAATTTATCAAGGTTTGTAATTATTAAAATACCTTACCACAATCTAAAATATTGATGAGGAAACTCCACACATCTACTATGCAGCACTATCCATAGGAAGGCATCCATCTTTATAGGGATACGACTATGTAATAAATGTAGTGAGTTAGCTCACTAAGCGTTCTATTTGGGAAAAGGGTATCTTTATTTTGTTCAAGGTAATTTTAAATCATGACAATCTAACCTATTTCTCATGACTATTGTTCCTTGAATAAGTCACCTCCAAGGTCTTATGACTATTCCTACTCAAATGAGTCACCATTAAGGTTTTATCTTAGTTAGATTCAAGAATGTTTAATTTCTCCCCGTAAGCTTTGTTACTTCATTAGATTACAAGTAGGAATAAACATATTGTAGTCATTTTTACACCCATCACAAAAGGAAGGAACCCCATGTGGGTTGGTCTATCACCTAGCAGAAGTTGAACGCTCACCCGAGGCACGCATGGGTACCGAGTCTCTCTTTTATGTGATTTTATTGGGAAGCATAATTTATGATTAGTGTAAGAGTTTTTATGAGGGAGATTGAAACATACAAGGACCAAAGAGCTCAAAATGGCCTCTAGATCCTTGCATTCACCTTAGACTGAGTACTTTAATAGAATCTAGAACATGCATTATGATAGAAAGAACTATACAAGCATTCATACATAACATGAAAGGAAAGAGAGTTCATATGAGAGAAATATGCATTAGAACCATTGATATCCATGTCTATTTATAATAGGTAACCTCATTATATTAAGCTCGATTCATTACAGTAGTATCACGAGAGTAGACCGAAGTCATGCATATCACTAGATGTATGTAACTAAGCTAACATAAATAAATATTACAACTCCATGCTTAGTACATTCCTTCCCCGAACGCAAATATCCACTCACGGTAATTCTACGCACCTCCGCTAACTCTCTAACCTGCTATACCTCATACTTGCATATATATCTTTTACTCTATAGGAACTTGTATTTATAATTATCCTACACTACTAAATCACCTTCCAGCATCCTCAGATCTGGTGCCAAGTGTTGAATGTGGTCCATGCGAGCATGGTTCTTTAGGCCTGAGCTTACCACTTTACCTCATGATGTTCTTCTAGAAGATTCCATCCAAGGCATGCTCTTTCCTGGGCCAGCGTATTGTCAGGATGACATCTTATCCACAAGTAACCGATCATGCTTTTCACATGTTCTTCCCGAGGCACTCAAATTGACTAATTCCTGAGCCTCCTTTCACACGTCGCACATGATATTTTCTTCCCTAAGCCTTTCTCTCATGTGCTTTTTCCTTGCGTGCATTTTCATAGCTGTGACCCTATGAGCCCACGCACCTTCATATGTGGTTAAGATTACAGGGGTCTAACATCACCCCACACTTTGCCTATTCTCCATCCTTAGAAACATTTTACTTTACCAAGATGCATGTTGTCTAGGGAACCAATGAATAGTATTACACTTTACAAAAAGAATAAGAGATGAAAGAATCCAAGAAATAATGAAGGATGGGGGTGGCATCAATTCAACAAGCTAGGAAAATAATTCTAAAGGTCTCCTCTAGCTTATTCCAAAATTTGACCTCGTCATGTGCCTTCTCTACAGAGGTCACCCACCAGGGTGCTCACTTCATCAAAACTCAAGCCAACTCCCCGGGTGGCCAAAATGTCCATAATCTACATAGTTTACTCCATCTCTTTTCCTAGGTCCTCGAGTTTATCCTACCATCTACTAATCTAGGGGTATAGTTCCTTTAGCCGGGCCTTAATTGAGCTCCTTAAAGCCTCAATTGCCTCTGATTTCTTCTCTACTTTGGCCAGAACCTTGTCTCTCTCTACCCTATTCCCCTTGTTCTTTTCTTAGAACTCTTTTAGCTTTTCTTTAAGCATGGCGAACAAGGAGCTCACCACCTTATCTCTATCTGCACATGTATCATATGCGGCTTCTGCAGACTAGGTAGCGACCTTAACCTCTGTGAGTACTTGGTTGTACTCTGCAATGAGTGCTACCACCTTCAACCAGTCCTCCTCTTTCAAGCACGCGGCCACTTCTTCAACAGATTCCAAGGCCAAGGGTCATCTCTCCATAGTGAGGATGTGCATTAGATCTTCCATACACTCCAGGAGGGACGAGTACTTCTGTGCGGGTGGCACTAAGTCTAGGTGCTTCAAGAGGATGGTACCCTTGATAGACTCCATTTTCTTATACACTTCCTACACCTTTACTTTCTCTTCCTTTAACTCACACCTTAACCGTGTGCTTTGATCAATTCCTCCTATTTCGGGATCTTGGCCTTCTTCACTAGTTCTTCTTCCTTCTCTCCTAACTTCACCTCCAAAACTCTAATCCTGTCATTATGCATGAATAATCTAGCCTCGGTCTCAACCGTGACCTTGTTCGGTGTGTTATAGACTTTCTTGTCTAAGATCTCCTGAGCATTCACTAAGGGACTGACCCCCTTAGATTCTGGAAATGTGATGAGTGCTCCTTGGCATAATTCAAAGTCTGGCTCATCAATGTGGGACTCGAATGCCCAAGAGAAAATCTTCTTGGTTCTGGGGTACGCACTATCCTTCTCAAAATACCCCATGGCTAGGAGCCTCTCCTTAGGTACGGTGCTTTGGAATAACACACGTAACACCTTCTTTATGTCATCCACATAGCCCATTACTTTCCTCTGTTCTACATCAAGAGTTCTCCTACCCAAGCACACAACTTTGGCGAAGCTTACTATCGAGCGGGGCCTCCCGTGTCATGCTCTTTTTTGACGTTCTCCTCCTTCCCTTTCTTCAGCACTATGTCCATGTTGTGCCCCAACTCTTGGTCTACCAAGACCTTGAGCATTCTCTTTACTTCTCTCTCTACCACCTCCATGATCTGCTCCTTTTTAAAGCTTATAGCTCCCTGCTTCTCCCTAGCATCCTCCTCATTTTCCTTTGTCTTTGGTGTCTTCCTCATCTTGTGCACCCTTGCACCGTGTGAATACAAACTCTTGCTTCTCATCTCCACTCTCCTCTTCCGAGTTGTAGACACTAAACACATGCGGCTCTTGGTCTTTCTTTACCTCTTCTTCCTTGTCACCATCTTCTTCACTTGCATCCCCTCTTCTACCCATGTATTTCTCCAAGTTTTCGGTTGCCTCTAAGTCATCTTATTCATCAACCCTCTAATTTTTCATGAGAGGTGGCTCTTGATCGGGGATTTGGTATTATCGTCTTCCTTAGGTGATTATTCCTTGGATATGGGTTGCATAGGTGTCTCTACCTCCAGTGTCTTCTCCTTCACCAAGACTTCTTTCTCCATATGTAAGTCTTTGGGTTTAGTGCTCATTGATGGCATGCTCACTATCTAGTAGTCTACAAAATTGGTGCTTCTTCTTCTCCTCTCCCTCTTTTCTTGGATGCTAGCTTCTTCTTCCCCAAGGGGTCTTCAGGTATGGGGACTTCATTCTCTAGATACGCACCCTTCTCAAACTTTAGCCTTATGCGCAAGTACATGCATGTCACGGAGCCTCCATCTATGGGTAACGTCATCAGAATTGTCATTTGAATCTCGTGTGACATGTAATTTTCCACATACACACACTTATTACAGGTAATTCAGCTTCTTCCTCATCTCCCTATGTTCTTGGTCTAGACTACCCAGTTCCAGTCTTAGCTTCTTTGACTCTTTAAACCTGTTCACTCCCACTTGGAAGTACTAAGCAGTGAATGTGAAGGGAAGCTTGCACCAAAGGCTCCATGATTCATCTATCAGCTTGAATCTTCCCAGAAGTAGTGTTGGTAGACCATGAATTCAGCTTCTCCCTTAGTGGCTATTGGGAGTTGTTCAAGGATTCTCCACTCTACCCTGAATGCATTCCTCAGGTGCGTGTACCATTTCTCCAGCCTCACCTTGTGGGGTGTTGTCATTGTATCACAGGCATATTTTTCAAACCTCTTCGCGGGTGAAGGATCCTTGGTGGGGTACTCCCATACAAATTTTTCTGGTGCATCAAGCACCCCAATCTCCATGAATACAATGGTGAGCAAGATGTTTCCAAAGAGGATCTTGTCCCCTTCCTTCACGTAACTAAAAATTTCCTTTTCAATGTACGCGGATAGGTTGTATATAGTTCCCTCTGTAATCTTCATGTAGATGTGTAGCCAAGGTTTGTTGACCTGTGTCCATCTTTCCTGGCCATTCAACTTAGTCACCAAATACGTTGCCATTTTCATTATGGGGTCCTTGATGTCTAAAATTTCATAGTACCGTGACCCCTTCTTGCAGGCATACTCGGTGATGGTCTCTTGAATGGCCTCCTTGTCACCAAGGTCATCTTCCAAGCTATCTCCCTCACATATGAGGCATATAAATTATGAAATCAGCTTGGGAGTCATGTGCATCTTGTGCCATACAAAGTGGAAATAATATTTACGCACCCATGACATCAACCACTGGTATAGGTGCTCTGGCTTTCCAATATAAGGCAACTCATAGAGTTGCAACAACCCTGCCTTCTCCATTTTAACCTTAATGTCATCATGATATACGTGCAAACCTTGAGGTGTTTATTTGTTGGTGGGGCATACTAACTCCAACACAATTTATTTTTCGATTGTGTTTGTGTGGTCATTATAGTCACTAATAGGTACACTTCTTTAGTGGGATTCCCATTCCTTCCCCATCATCACCCCATCTGGGTATTACATCTCTGCATACCATTCTTCATTTGTGTCTACCATGGGTTCTAGTTGTTTAGCCTTGGCTTTGCCCTTTCCTTTCTTAGGTGCCATGGTCAAGGTATTTTTATCACTCCTACCCTCTCCTTGTTATTCTGTCTTACTTCTTCCAATCCTCTGATCTCATATTTGTGATACAACTCTTCTAACCCGTGCCCTAGTTTGTCAAACCCTAACTGGGATAAAATCTTCACAAGACAACGTTTCTTCACTCTCTCCACACCCATGTAACCCCTTCTAGTTCACAAACTCAAACTGGTTGCTTCAATCTCATAGATCTTCCTTCACTCGATCAAATCTAAAAGCCCTAGTTTATGGAACTTGCTTATATCTCAAACTCTTCTATTTCGTAAAGTAAAAATGAGAGTTCCCTAACCCTTATAGTTTTTCTCTTTTTTGGACATTAAATGATACTTCACCTACCACCATACTTTGTTCATTTAATGCAGATTTTTTAAACAAAGCCCATCTTCAGCACCTTAACTTACATTCCCAACCTACGTGAAAACTCTTCCAACCTTCTAGCACACACCAATCCAACTGACGGAGACTCTTACGCACATGTAACCTGCGCCGAAGGCACTTCTTTTGTCCCGATCCTTGCTCTTGCCTACCTTGTGTTAATTTAAATGAACTTTCTCCTCCTTATTATGTGGTATCTATAAGGAGATTTACCCTGCACCAACCATTCTTCCATCTTCCTCTTTATATACCTATTTCAACCCTACTACTCATCAAGGCTTTTCAACACCACTTCCTTGGTAATTTTTGTTAGTGCAAAATCATAGCACCCCTGGATGTTGATCAGATTTCTAGGTTGATCACTCTTGCATCCAGTGTGATTGCATAACATTGAATCCTTTCTTTGAGTGTGGGACTCGTGAAAATGAGAAAGGAATCTCCAGAGAAGGCTGGTTCCTCTTCCTAAACTACCTGCCACAAGCTATTCCAGTGCAGGAAAGCTAATCTAATCCTAATCTAACCATGCCAAGGAGACAGAGAGAGAGAGAGAGAAAAGGGAAAAATAGAGCCTACACTAAAATGGTGATACACCAGAGAAGGAAAATGTTGAACATCTATCAAAACTGCCATGGGACAAGGAGAGGTGAGCAATGGGAAGGATGGACAGATGCATCATAGGCCCAAGGATAGATCTCACATAGAAAATGTCCCAAACCTCCATGAACATAGCTCCAAACCTGTAATGAAGAGAGGCAAGAAGAGAACAAGCAAAAGAACGAGCGAGGGATGGATAGACGCATCACAAAACACGTTTTTGTTGCTCAGAAGTTTGCACAAAACATCATTTTAATGGTAAAAGGAAAAATGCCATTACAAAGCGGGGAGGAGGTTCAAACTCCATTTTCAACCTTGGAGAAGAAAAGAAGGAGGGCAGAGCTGAAAAGATGAACCTATTTTGAAAAATGAGCAAAATCGGCTTTATACAATGCATGGGTCGAGCCCAAGAGAGAGAAAACATAGGAAAACATGTAAGCAGCCCAACCATTGACCAAAACACATTCTTCATTTTAAATCGGTGGTTGAAGCATCACTTCTAGCCATCTTTGAAGAAGAATGTGACCCATGTGCATTAAAAGCTGGTTGTTGAAGCATCGATTCGCCATTACCACGCCCTGAGACATTTTTATTTTCTCTCTCCAAACTAAACCAAAATGCAATATTGACCCCAGAATCATGTAGAGAATTTCACCAAATTTCCATTGATATAAAGAACATGAAAATTTGAGCTCTGGATCGAAAGTTACGGCGATCTGAAGATTTAGGGCAAAAACATGCCAAAATAGACCGGTGGGAAAATATTTGAATTTTTTCCGCACTCTGCCACTTGGATGACACGTGTCGGGCACTGATTGGATGAGCAATTCTCTCTCCTTCCCTTTCCGTGGGTTTTCCTTTGAAAATTTTGACTTTTTATAACTTTGGAAAATTTTCCATTTTTTCCCCATGCCCCGCCACTTGGGACACGTGGCGTGATCTGGTTGGAGGATAGGGGTGCAGGGTCATCCTTGTCTTTTAATTTTTTGGCCCAAGACTTTTGTCAAATTTTCCTAAGTCTTTCCTTGGCTCTGAACTCCCCCGCCTTAGGACATGTGTCCTGTGTCTATTAGCTCGGGCCAACCCTTCAAACCTTGCCCTTTGAAAATTTTTGGCCAAAAAACACTTAGCTAATTTCCATTGCTCTTCCCCTTGTGACATGTGGCACATTCTGATTTGTTTGCGGATCTTTCGGGTTTTCGCGTCCCACGCGTCCCCGCTTACCTTTGGCCTGGCTGTCCCAAACTGCCCGGGACAAATTTCTCTAAACCGCCTGATTCGGGCTTCCTTGTTCCTGTTTGCGGTGAAGACACGTGGCGAGATTCCATTGACTCTCGGCTCTTTCAGCTTTTCACGTCCTCCGGATACTTTTGGCCCAAATATCCCAAACAAAAGTCCTCTGTTTCGACCGAATCGCCGCGATTCGCGTCCTCCACGTACTTTTGGACCAAATATCCCAAACGAAAGTCCTCTGTTTGACCAATCGCGCCAAGTTCGCGTCCTCCGCATACTTTTGTTCCAACTGTCCTAGATCAGCTGGGACAAATCTCTCCGAACCACCTCGAAATGGGTGACTTGCGCCAAATCGCGATCCGCGTACTTTTGTCCCAACTGTCCCGGGATTTGCTGGTCTAGGACTTAGCTAATTTTCTTCATTTTTGGCCGGTTCGGCTTTTCTCACCCCACGCGTCTGATGTCCCAACTATCTCGGATGTTGCGCAAACCGCTCGCGGATTTTCGGCCGATTCAAGCCTCGACATCCCAAGTGCTCCAAGGACTACCTAGGACAAGACTTAGCTGATTTTCGTCATTTTTCGGCCCCATCTTGGATTTTGCAATTTTTCACATTTTTAAAACTTGCGGGTTTTCTTCTTAGGCAGGAGAGTTAGAAGGAAGCCGAGAGGACCTCGAAAACATGATTTTGGGCCTTAAATCAATTTATTTTCTGGATCAACAATCGATGCATGTTATCAAAATTACCTGGGGGTGAATTTTGGATGACAATTTTATCATGAGCTTCTTCTCCACCCCACACTTAAAGTGATGCACGATCCTCTGCGCACTAAAAAATTCTCCAAAAATAGAAATAAGGTTACCAGCGCCCAAGGCACAAAACAAACAACAATGTGAAAGGGAAACACATGAAGGGGAAATGCATAAAGGAAACTTCTAAACTAACTAGAAAAAGCTGTCTGTTATCCAAAATTCACCCCAGGGTAATTTTGATAACATGCATCGATTATGTCGCTCCCGAGCAAGTAGATTGATTCAAGGCCCAAAATCATGTTTTTCGGGTTCTCCTTGGCCTTTTCTAACTCTCCCATCCAAGTAGGTCCCAACAGTTGATAAAATGGAAGAAATGCAAAAATAAGGTTCCAGGACTGCTTTTGAGGCATTTCGAGTCTAAAGGGCTCGAGTTGTACCGAGTTCGAGGTTGAGCGAATCGAGGTTCGTCGTACCAAGCTTGGGGCCGAAAATGAAGAAAATTGGCTAAGTCCTAGTCCAGGTGGTCTGTGGGATAGTTGGGACATCGGGACGCGTGGGACACCCGAATCGGTAGAAAGAGGGAAAAATTGCTTAAGTCTTGTTTCGACAGGTTTGGGACATCCGGGCAGGGCAAAAGTACGCGAGGGACGCGATCGGCCGGTTTGGCGCAAGTCAGTCCATTTCAGGCGGTTTGAGGATATTTGTCCCAGATGGTCTGGGACATCTGGGCCAAAAGTACACGGAGGATGCAAACCGGTTGATTCAGCCGAAACAGGGGACTTTTGTCCAGGACAGTTGGGCCAAAAGAACGCGTGGGATGCGAAAAGCCGAAAGAGCCGAGAGCGAATGGAATCTCACCACATGTCTTCACCGCAAAGAGGGATAAGGAAGCCCGAATTGGGAAGTTTAGAGATATTTGTCCCAAAATGTTTGGGACATCCGGCCAAAGGTACGCGAGGGACGTGTGGGATGTGAAAAGCCGAAAGAGCCGCCAACGAATCAAATCTCGCCACGTGTCTTCACCTCATCGGCTCGGCGGGAAAATTTTGAATTTTTTTCCAAAGGCAAAAACAAAAGGGAAATGGTCAGGAAGGGCCTCGCATCTAATGAAATCGTGCCATGTGGCACTTGAGTGGTGGAGCGCGGGGAGAAATGGGAAAATTTTCCCAAAGTGAAAAATACCAAATTTTCGAAGGACAAAGTGCGCCCCTCAGGCCCGAGCCAATAAAATAGTGCCACGTGTCCAAGTGGCAAGAAATTAAGGAAGGGCCCGAAAAGAAATTTTCAAAGGATGAGCCCATGGATGAATTAGAGCCCGACACGTGTCATCCAAGTGGCAGAGCGTGGAAAAATTCAAATATTTTCCCGCTGATCCGTTTTGGCCTGTTTTTGCCCTAATCTTCAGATCGCCATAACTTTCGATCCAGAGCTCAGATTTTCACGTTCTTTATATCAATGGAAATCTGGTGAAATTATATACATGATTCTCGGGTCAATCTTGCATTTTGGTTCAGTTTGGAGAGATAAAATCAAAAAACATCTCTGGCACGTGGTAATAGCCGAACCGATGTTTTAACAACCAGTTTTAATGTGAAATGGGTCACATTCTTCTTCAGCACGGCCAAAAATGTCAGGGCATGGGTCTGTAAGGATACCCATGCTGCTTTAATGCATCTGCATTCAATAAGGAATGGCTCCCATGTTTTTTCACGTTTTCTCTCTCCTGGGCTTGACCCATGCATTGTAAAAAAGCCGATTTGGCTCATTTTTAAGAAGGGTGGTTCATCTTTTCAGCTCTTCCCTCCCTTATTTTCTTCTCCAGGGTTGAAAATGGAGTTCGAACCTCCTCCCCTACTCTGTAATGGCATTTTTTCCTTTTACCATTAAAATGATGTTCTGTGCAAACTTCTGAAGCAACAAAAATGTGTTTCGTGACGCATCTATCCATCCTTGCTCGTTTTTCGCTTGTTTTCTTCTTGCCTCTCTTCATTACAGGTATTTTTGCATGTTTGAATGTTCATTACAGGTTTGGAGCTATGTTCATGGAGTTTTGGGACATTTTCTCGTGTGAAATCTATCCTTGGGCTTGTGATGCATCTGTCCATCCTTCCCATTGCTCACCTCTCCTTGTTCCATGGCAGTTTTGATAGATGTTCAACATTTTCCTTCTCTGGTGTATCACCGTTTTAGTGTAGGCTCTGTTTTTCCCTTTTCTCTCTCTCTCTGTCTCCTTGGCATGGTTAGATTAGGATTAGATTAGCTTTCCCTTTGCACCGAATAGCTTGTGGCAGGTAGTTTAGGAATAGGAACCAGCCTTCTCTGGAGATTCCTTTCTCATTTTTACAAGTCCCACACTTGGAGAAAGGATTCCATGTTGTGCAATCACACTGGATGCTAGTATGATCAAACTAGAAATCTGATCAACATCCAGGGGTGCTGTGATTCTGCACTAATAGTTTTGGCACGCCTGGTGGGACCTTAGAGGTCTTCCACTTCATCTTTTGCAGGTTGGTGTGTTCCTGTGAAGATTTCAGCCTTTGGAGGCACTTGCAAACACATCTGGTGACTCCATCTGATCAGCAACCCATTTCTGAAGTTGCAGACCCGTTTTCCATCCATTTCCATCCATATTTCTTTCCATCTCTTTCATTCTTTTCCATTCCATGAAGTTGTGCAATCATGACTTCATTTCCATCATGGAATTCACATTTTCAACAACAAAGAGAATGTTTCCCACCTCCAACATGTTTTTTAAATCCTCCAAATCATCATTTTGAACAAATTCAAAATCAGCATGCATACCCATATGAGCAGCAATGCCAAAATCAGTTTTTCTATGGAGCTTTCCAAGAGCAAGAGTATGCATATAATGAAGACAATCAGATGCAAGATGCTGGTTTGTTGGAGAAAATCCAAAAGATGGAGGTAAAGATGGTGCGTCTAGAGCAACATTTCAAATGAGAGCTTTCATAATGGTTGGTTGTAGGACTCTTTTTCCATGGGGAGGCCCTTTTCCAATACACTTCAACCCTCGGAGAAGCTAGACTTCATGATGAAGATGCTGCCCCAACTTGCACAATAGACAACGAAATAGAGGCCTATACACTTGTTGTTAAACAACCTTGTCAATGGGTAAGTTTTACACCATCATCTGGTTTTTCTCTTCCCATTACTCAAGCAGAATCATCTCATTTGGAATCGTAAATTCTAAACTCCCCATCTGCTGTCCCAAATGTTGATTCCATGTCTCCACCTCTCGCCTTCCACCACACCTCAATTCTTCTTTCCTTTTTCCTTCCAAACAAACTCATCCCCTCCACAAGAGCTAACAGAAATACCCCCTCCTCCAAAGAAACAAGATTTTATACCTTCTCTACCACCACAAAAAATTTCCAAATCAATTGAGTTACAACCCATCCCTCCTCTTACATTCCCAATCCCATGTGGGGAAGAAGAAATTGCAAAAATCGGCCATGAAGGACAGCAAGAAGAGGAGCCCAATAGAAAATAAATGACAGATAACTTGAGGGTTTGGGCTGCCAAATTTGGGATGACAAAGATCCCCTTGATGGTTAAACCTACAGAAGAGGCTAAGGTTGAACAAATGGTGGTTAAGACTGATTTTGTGGCAGCGAGAAGAAGAGCAAAAAGAAGAAGCAAGATCAGCAGTCAGTTTGCTCAGAAAGTAGTGTCCATGTTGGCACTCTATTTGAAGGGAATGCTGATTCAATTCAAGTTACACAATCAGCCATAAAGGAAGAAATCTCAGAAGAAGATCTTGTAGTCCCAACTTGTCCTCTAGAGCAAGATCGAAGAGTTTGACTTGACAAACTTCATGCTTTGGAGGAAGAGTTCAATCAAGAGAAAGATTGTCTTCAAACATTGGAGGAAGGAGAAGCTGCTTCCGATCCAAAGGAAGAGGAGCACATTCTAGTTGTGGAGGAGAAAAGTGCAGATCCAAGGGCTTTGAGCACAAAGCAAGCTATAGGAGAACCTTCGGTTCTTCTTTCTATTTCATCTCTCTCAAGTTCTAGTACTGAAGAGGAGTTTGATCTCTCAAACTCAATGTTGGATGGTGAAAGAAACCATGGTGGTCAAGTTACAGATCAAGAAGACACCATGGAGGAAGTGGAGCATTTGTAGCAGGACAGCCATGAGGCAGTTTATCTGTCAGATTTGGAGGACTGTTTTGATGGAGAAGAGCCGGTTGAGTTTCCACCATTCTCTCTTTCATCATCCACATTCCAAACACTTGAGTCTGCTGTCATGAAGGAGAACATTCATTTGCAGCAGCCTGCATCTTATAGTAGCTCTTTGGAACCAAGATTGGAAGATTTTAATCTTTCATGTTCTTCATTGGAGGAAGAGAAAGGACAGAAGAATTTCACCATTTCTTCCACACCATCCACCCAAGAGGGTCTACAAGAGAACTCCATTTTTGGAGTTGAAAATCAGAGCTATGGGCATATCAAACGGATCAGACCTTGCCCAATCAGGTATTTGGCTTCATTGGAGCCAAAGGAGAAGTCACAACCAGTCATGCTTGCTTCTGAGCATGAGGGTGAGCTACAAAGTACCAAGGATCAGCTGTCATACCTCTTCAATCCAAATGCAGAGCAACTAAAAGAGGTATTGAATTTTCCTTCAGCTGATACCTTGATGATTTGGGTGGAAGACCAGCTTCTTGTTGATTTTCCATCCATCCAATCAGCCATGTTCAATGCCAAATCAATTGCATGGCTGCCACTTTTGAGAAAGGGAAGCTATTTCTCACAACCAATTGTAGGGTTTGTTTAGCTTGCCTTTGCTTCCAGTTAGAGTAGAGTAGGTAGGTTTTATTTTAGCAAAAGAAGTGCTTGTGCACACTCTGCATGTTCCATTTGGAGCATGTATGATTTTCAGTTCTGTACATAGTTTTTGTGGTGCTTGTTTTGCTCTTGCACAGTCCATTTCAGTGGCATTTTGGTGAGAATGACTCCATTTCAGTGCCTTTCCAAGTGGCTCAGAGAGGATGTTCTCAAAGTTCAGATCAGTTTGCAGGTTACAACTCATGACTCCATGCCCAATGGATGCTTCAGGCAACTAGTAACTTCATCTAGTAGGTAGATGACCCCACTGAGTTGCCAAATTTTTATCCAAAATTCACCCCCAGGGTAATTTTGACAACATGCATCAGATTATTTGGTCCCGAGCAAGTAGATTGATTCAAGGCCCAAAATCATGTTTTTCAGGGTCCCCCTCGGCCTTTTTCTAACTCTCTGATCCAAGAAGGTCCTAACAGGTTGATAAATGGAAGAAATGCAAAAATAAGGTTGCAGGACTATTTTGAGGCATTTCGGTCCGAAGGGCTCGGGTTGTACCGATTCGGGTTAAAGCGTGCTTCGTCATACCAAGCTTGGGGCCAAAAATGAAGAAAATTGGCTAAGTCCCCTAGTCCAGGTGGTTTGTGAGATAGTTGGGACATCGGGACATGTGGGACGCGAAAATCCAAATCGGCCGAAAGAGGAAAAAAATTGCCTAAGTCTTGTTTTGTGATTTGGGACATTCGGGCCAAAAGTATGCAAGCGGGACGCGGATCGATCGGCGGTTTGGCGCAAGTCGGTCAATTTCAGGTGATTTGGGGATATTTGTCCTAGATGGTTTGGGACATTCGGGCCAAAATTATGCGGAGGACACGAACCGGCCGATTCGGGTGAAACAGGGACTTTCGTCCAGGACAATTGGGCCAAAAGGACGCATGGGACGTGAAAAGCTAAAAGAGCCGAGAGCGAATGGAATCTCGCCACGTGTCTTCACCACAAAGAGGAACAAGGAAGCTTGAACCGGGTGGTTTAGAGATATTTTCCCAGATAGTTTGGGACAGCCGGCCAAAGGTACGTGAGGGACGTGTGGGACGTGAAAAGCCGAAAGAGCCGCCAACGAATCAAATCTCGCCACGTGTCTTCACCTCATCGGCCCGACGGGAAAATTTTGAAAAATTTTCCAAAGGCAAAAACAAAAGGGAAATGGTCAGGAAGGGCCCGCATCTAATGAAATCGTGCCATGTGGCACTTGAGTGGTAGAGCGCGGGGAGAAATGGGAAAATTTTCCCAAAGTAAAAATACCAAATTTTCAAAGGACAAAGTGCGCCCCTCAGGCCCGAGCCAATAAAATAGTGCCACGTGTCCAAGTGGCAAGAAATTAAGGAAGGGCCCGAAATAAATTTTCAAAGGATGAGCCCACAGATGAATCAGAGCCTGACACGTGTCATCCAAGTGGTAGAGTGTGGAAAAATTCAAACATTTTCCCGCCGATCCGTTTTGGCCTGTTTTTGCCTAATCTTCAGATCGCCATAACTTTCGATCCAGAGCTCAGATTTTCATGTTCTTTATATCAATGGAAAGCTGGTGAAATTATATACATGATTCTTAGGTAAATCTTGCATTTTGGTTCAGTTTGGAGAGATAAAATCAAGAAACATCTCTGGCGCGTGGTAATGGCCGGAATCGACGCGTTCAACAACCGGTTTAATGCGAAATGGGTCGCATTCCTCTTCAAAGATGGCCAAAAATGTCAGGGCATGGGTCTGTAAGGATGCCCATGCTATTTTAATGCATCTACATTCAATGAGGAATGGCTCCCATGTTTTTTCACATTTTCTCTCTCCTAGGCTCGACCCATGCATTGTAAAAAAGCTAGATTTGGCTCATTTTAAAAAAGGGTGGTTCATCTTTTCAGCTCTGCCCTCCCTTCTTTTCTTCTCCAGGGTTGAAAATGGAGTTCGAACCTCCTCCCCTACTCTGTAATGGCATTTTTTCCTTTTACCATTAAAATGATGTTCTGTGCAAACTTCTGAAGCAACAAAAACGTGTTTCGTGATGCATCTGTCCATCCTTGCTCGTTTTTCACTTGTTTTCTTCTTGCCTCTCTTCATTATAGGTATTTGTGCATGTTTGAATGTTCATTACAGGTTTGGAGCTGTGTTCATGGAGTTTTGGGACATTTTCTGTGTGAAATCTATCCTTGGGCCTGTGATGCATCTGTCCATCCTTCCCATTGCTCACCTCTCCTTGTTCCATGGCAGTTTTGATAGATGTTCAACATTTTCCTTCTCTGGTGTATCATTGTTTTAGTGTAGGCTCTATTTTTCCCTTTTCTCTCTCTCTCTCTGTCTCCTTGGCATGGTTAGATTAGGATTAGATTAGCTTTCTTGCATTGGAATAGCTTGTGGCAGGTAGTTTAGGAATAGGAACCAGCCTTCTCTGGAGATTCCTTTCTCATTTTTGTAAGTCCCACACTTGGAGAAAGGATTCCATGTTGTGCAATCACACTGGATGCTAGTATGATCAAACTAGAAATCTGATCAACATCCAGGGGTGCTGTGATTCTGCACTAACACCGCCTTATTTACAACCACCAGGAAGACTTATTTATAGAAGGGCTTCATCCTACGCCATTGAAGTATCCAGAAACTTAATCCCATCCAGCACTTATAATTGACACGCACCTAAATCAAGGATGTACGAGATTGTGTAAGAACCCAACCAATAGACTTTTAACTTCCCATGATGGTGTAGAAACTTAGAATCATATAATAACACCAACTTCCCAACCTCAGACTTCTTGTTTCTAATATGGAAATCATGCCAAGCCTTTTGCTTTTCCTTTTCCACTATTTGGCTCCATCGGGTGAGTGATCATCTCTCATCCAGTTTCATTAGCTCATCAATTCTTTCTTCCAGTGCTTGTTCATCGGCTAACCCTCTTACATGCACTATTTGTAGAGAAGGCAATATAAATTCAACCTACAAAATAGTTTCCACACCAAACACCAATTTAAAAGGTGTGGCTTTGTTTAGTCTTTTATAAGTTGACTTGTAAGCCCATAGTACTTCTGATACCTTATCATCCCAATCAAGTCTTCTAACATCACAAATCTTGGTCAAGGTATGACTCAATATCTTGTTGAATGCTTCCATGGTTCCATTTGCTTGTGGGTGATAAGGTGTAGTCTTGTGATGAGCTACCATGAACTTTGATAACATGATCCTAACGGTATCACTCAAGAAATGCGTACCCTTATCACCATTCAAACTCAACGGATATCTATACCTCATGATAATGTTTTCCAATAAGAACCTTTCCACTGTTGCTTCCATGTAATATTTAGTTGGGTCTGTCTCTTCCCACCTTGTGAGATAATCTATGTAATTAATGACATAACATGACCTAGTCCTACGCGTTTTTGGTGTAATAGGTCCTACTAAGTCTATCACCCACTTTTCAAAAGGCTCCACTCTAGGAATAGGGAGCAAAGGCATTTCATCTCTCCTTCTTGGTTTTCTAATTCACTAACAATGATCACATGCTTTACAATAATCTCTGTAATCCTTTTACAAGGTTTCCCACCATAAACTTGCCATTAATATCTTACACGTGGTGGAATCACCTACATAATTCCCACCTGCACTTCCTTCATGTGATTCCTCCATGATGTCTCCAGCACTCATGCTCTAAGACACATATGTGTAAAACTTAATCATTCCCAATTTGTATAAGTCTCCATTGATTAACATGTAGGGCATGTCATGTATGGAAAACTATTTCTTTTCCAATGTCTTCATTCCATCGGTGCCACACCTTCCTCTCGAAAATATTGCAATCTTTTACAAATCGAGGGCGCACACCGTAACCTAAACGATTCGCATCGACATTACTTCCTCAATACTCTACGCGTCCTCCCCTTCAATTCATGAAAGATGATCGTGCCCACGCTTTCTTTTTCTATGCCTCACTAGAATAGTGAATTCAAACTCTTAAAACAACAATACCCATCAACATATGCACCCTTACGAAACATGCTTGTTCACTAAATACTTCAATGCCATGTGGTCGGTGTAGAACACGAAGGGTGTTGCCAAAAGATATTGTCTAAACTTAAAGAGCACGTAGATCATTGACAATTCCTCATGCTTGGTTGTGGTATAATTATGCTTCGCAAGTGTTAGCTTTCGTCTTGTAAAATAGAGAGGAATATCAACAATCCCTTCACCTATATGTGCAAGCACTACTCCAATGGCGGTCCTTGAGGCATCTACATGAACATGAAAGGGTTTGTCCCAAGAGGGAAACTGTAAAATAGGCACGGTAATAAGCCTTTATTTTAATGTATCAAATTCCCTCTATTGTGCCTCTCCCCAATGGAAGGAACTTTTATGTCTAAGAAGATCTTCTAATGGAACGATGATATTGGCATATCCCTTAATGAATTTTCTATAATAGCCCGCATGCCCAAGGAATCTGCACACTTGTGCTCTAGCTAGTAGGCTCCCTTAACCCCACAATAATTGCAACCTTAGCGGGATCTACCAAAATCCCTCCTTACATATGATATGCCCCAATAAATTCCTAAAGGGTGTAGTAAAAACACACTTCTTAATGTCAAGGGATATCCTCAACTACCTACACCTCTCAAACATTAACCTTAAATTGTCACAATGGTCTTTAACCAGACCATATACTATCCAATCATCCAAATAGACCTGAAGAAACTTATGGATGAAGTCTTGGAATGCTTGCACCACTATGCACGAAAAGACAACTGGTGCATTCTTCAACCCAAAGGGCATGACCGTATATGCAAAACTTCCCCACTTGGTGGTAAAATTTTTCTTCTCCTGGTCTTCCTTTGCAATCTAGACTTGGTGGTACCCTAAAAATCCATTCGTAAAGGAATAGATTTCACACCCAGTGACTCCTTCCAAAATTTCTTCAGTGAAGGGGGTTAGAAATGGATCAATGACACAAACTATGTTCAATTCCCTATAATCCACACAAATCCTAATCCACCCATCCTTCTTGATGTTGATTACCATTGGACTTATCCACTCCAATTCTTCCACTACCTCAATGATCCCAGAAGCTATCATTTTGTCTATCTCCTCCTTGACCTTCACGCACAAGTTGGGATTCATCCGGTAGGGCCTTTTCCTAACCAGGCATGCACCATCCTTTAGTTTTATCTTCATCTCCCCAAGGAATGGTGAGCACATCTTGAGCTCATGATACCCGTATGGAAATAAATCCTCAAATTCACACAATAGATCAATGATCTTCGATACTTCCTTCTCTATCTAGTAATCCCCAATAATAGCTTCCTTAGGCTCTTCTTTTGAACTGATGTTAACTTTCTTCATCTTTAAAGGCTCATGGTAGGTATGCACACGAGCATCTGCATTGTCCACTACCTCACGCATCCCCATAGAATGGCTAACATCTAAGATTTTTGATTCCTCTCCATCAATCACATACACCAAATTTCCCTTCTCTTTTTCCAAACACGTGCGCTCAAGCTGTAACTCTTCTGCTTCCTCTTCTTCTTCAAAGTGCACCCCCAATCCTATTTCCCTAGTAATTCCAACATCCTATCTTCTATCCTGACACTATCCCCAATGGTAAGGCACTTGATACCCTACAAGGCCTTATCAATCAATGGCTTGGTACTTCAATATTTAAAGGTTTGAAGAAGGTTAGCCATGAGTTCTTGCCAATTCCTTGTCTAGCGGCATGTCTCTCGAATGAATGTACCATGCACGCACACAACCCTGCAGTGTAGAATACAACTTGTGCACCTAGAGGGATGGTGGCAAAGCTTCCACACCTTCTCTCTAGACCCATTCACACTCCTGGATATGGAAAGAGGTAGGCTCCTTCCCATGGTACTCCTTGATGATGGTGGGTACATTGCTCCTGGAGAATCTAACAAAGAGAGAAATTCTTACCTCGCACCATTCTAAAAGGCTCTCTTGATGTGTGGCCCACCACCGAGCTACTGAGTTGAGTGAGACATAACTTAACACCTCCCTCCATTCCTTCTCATCCTTCCACTTTGAGCTTCTACCTCCTGTAGAAAGATCTCGGGAAGGCTCCTTCTTAATACTTGGGTAGTTCTCTTCCTCCAGGGCACCTAACTGTGTGTGCCTTTGTTACCTTGGTCACTAACCCTCTTAACTGCCATCCCATTAATTCATAAGTTCCATGTACCCAATTTTCACATGCCAGACTGGTGGTATCACTCATTGACTAAGTATCTTCAAACTAGATAACCCCGTTAGTAGGGTATATCATCTCAGGGTCTCTAATTGAGTGCACATAAATCTTGTCCAGAACTTCTTCCCCCAATGGTTCAATATAGGGTGTCAAATTCCCATCAACCAGGGGTATAATGACCCATTCCTCCTTATTCTCGAAGATGATGTACCCTTTGTTGAACCAAAGGTCTCGCATTGTTTTTGTAACACCAAGGATGTCCAAGTAATGTTGGCAAATTGTGCGCCTTGGTGAGTGCTAAGAATTGAAAGTCCCCAGGTAAACTTGGCTCTGGATAGTAATAGCTGCATCCTTCAAGACACTGATGGACATTTCCTTAGTCTTGTTTGCCATATACAACACATTCGAAGATGGCTGTAATGCAGGTCTTCCCATCTAATGCCATGCATCCAAAGTCAGAACATTAACCTCTGCACCTATGTCAATGAGGATATTGCTGAGGAGCCATCCATCTACAACTACATTCAACGTAATCTCCTTATCATAGTTGAGGCTATGAGGGGGAAGGTTTGTGTGTAATACCTATCTCTCACACTCTTCTCCAACGCATGTGGTACCTTCTCTCTAACCTAGGATCCTAACAAGGGAATGATATTCTCCTACCTTAGCATTTTACACATCTCATTGACATCATCCGGTCATCCTTTTGCAGCTTGACTCTCCTTGTTCCTCTGGATTGCTCCATTAGACACTGGATCTCCCCTTGTAAGCTTCAAATAACATCCATGGTGTCCTGATATATCTCCTTTTGATGCGTGAGGTCTGGATATTTTCCATGAATGACCTCCTCTCTTGAAACCAAGGGTTTTCTATCTTGGTACATCTCTCGTGTGTGCATCTTCTACCCTTATTGTTACCAAGAAAGGCTCCAAAATTTCATCCCATGTTACTTGGGGCATCCATTGTATGTCTACTTTCTTAATACTTGACCATTGCATGCGTGCCCTTTTCCTTCTCGGTGCCTCTGATTCATTTCCTCAAATAATTTTGTGCACTCCTCATACTTATGCTTCTTTCCGCACCATGATCACTACAACAAGTGTAGGCACTCACGCTTGTAATTTTCTATAGATCCACGATTGAAAAAAATATCCACTACCCTATAATCTTGACATAAACTACCCCTATACCCCTATTTTTTATGGGAATAGGGGTATTTTTATCACCCCTATTCTCTCCTTGTTACTCTATCTTACTTCTTCCAATCCTCGATATTAAATCCATGATAAAATCCTTCTGAAGATGGGATTTGTTTGAAAAATCCACATTAAATGAAAAAAGTATGGTGGTAGGTGAAGTAGCATTTAATGTCTAGAAAAGAGAAAACTATAAGGGTCGAGGCACTCTCATTTTTAATTTTTGAAATCAAAGAGTTTGAGATATAAGTGAGTTCGATAAACTAGGTTTTTCAGATTCAATCGAGTGAAGGAAGATCTGAGATTGAAGCAGCTAGTTTGAGTTTGTGAACCAGAAGGGGTTACACAAGCATGGAGAGAGTGAAGAAACACTGTCTTGTGAAGATTTTATCCTAGTTAGGGTTCAACAAACTAGGGCATGGGTTAAAAAGGATTGTATCATGGATTTAAGATCGGAGGATTGGAAGAAGTAAGATAGAGTAATAAGGAGAGAATAGGGGTGAAAAAAAAGAACCCCATATGTACTAGCCTACACAAAGAAAAGCTAAATAGTGGAAAAGGTAAAGAAAAAGGCTTGACATGATCACCATATTAGAAACAAGAAGTTTGAGGTTGGTTAGTTGGTTTTATTAGATGATTCTAAGTTTATGTGCCATCCTGGGAAGTTGAAAGTCCATTGGTTGGGTCCTTACACAATATTGTACATCCTTGATTTGAGCACGTGCCAGTTAGAAGCGTTGGATGGGACAAATTTTCTTGGACACTTCAATGGTAGTAGGCTAAAGCCCTACTATAAATAAGTCTTCTTGGTGTTTGTAAATAAGGCAATTTTTCTAGTTAGTTTAGAAGTTTCCTTTATGCATTTTCCCCTTCTTGTGTTTCCCTTTCGCGTTGTTGTTTTGTTTTACACCTTGGGCACCGGTAACCTTATTGCTATTTTTGGATAATTTGTGAGTCCACAGAGGACCATGCATCACTTTAAGTGTGGGTGGAGAAAGGTGAAGAAGCACATGATCAAAGTGCCAAAGAAGTGGTGTTGAAAATCCTTTTTGAGTAGTTGGGTTGAAAGAGGCATATAAAGAGGAAGATGGAAGAATAGTTGGTGCCACAATAAAGCTACTTGTAGATCCCAAATACTAAGGAGGAGAAAGCACATTTGAAAGTAACACAAGGTAGGCGAGAGCAAGGATCAGGATAGAAGAAGTGCCTTCATTATGGGTTATGTGTGTGCAAGAGTCTCCTGTCAGGGTTGGATTGGTTACGCGCCAGAAGGTTGGAAGAGTTTTCATGTAGGTTGGGCACGTAAGTGAAGGTGTTGAAGATGGGATTTGTTTGAAAAATCCACATTAAATGAACAAAGTATGGTGGTAGGTGAAGTAGCATTTAATGTCCAGAAAAGAGAAAAACTATAAGTAAAGGGTTGGGGCACTCTCATTTTTACTTTGTGAAATAGAAGAGTTTGAGATATAAGCAAGTTCCATAAACTAGGGCTTTCAGATTCAATCAAGTGAAGGAAGATCTATGAGATTGAAGTAGCCGGTTTGAGTTTGTAAGCCGGAAGGGGTTACAAGGTCATGGAGAGAGTGAAGAAATGTTGTCTTGTGAAGATTTTATCCCAGTTAGGGTTTCACAAACTAGGGCACTTGGTTAGAAGAGTTATATCATGAATATGAGATCGGAGGATTAGAAGAAGTAAGACATAATAACAAGGAGAGGGTAGGAGTGATAAAAATACCTCGAACATTGCACCAAAGAAAGGAAAGGGCAAATCCAAGGCTAAACAACTAGAACACATGGTAGACATAAATGAAGAATGGTATGCAGAGATGTAATATCTAGATGGGGTGATGATGGGGAAGGAATGGGAATCCCACTTACGAAGTGTACACATAGTGACTATAATCACTACACAAACACAATAGAAAAGGAAATGGTGTTGGAATTAGTATGCCCCACCAAAAATGAACACCTGAGGGTTTTCCTATATATGATGTAGATGTTAAGATTAAAATGGAGAAGGAAGGGCTGTTGCAACTCTATGAGTTGCCTTATCTTGGAAAGTTAGATCGCTTGTACTAGTGGTTGATATCACGGGTGCATGAAGATTATTTCCACTTTTAGGGTGCAAGATATGAAAACTCCTAGCTGATTTCATAATTTACAGGCCTCATATGTGAGGGAGATAGCTTGGAAGATGACCTTGGAGATAAGGAGGCCATTTAAGAGACCATCACTAAGTATGCCTACAAGAAGGGGTTATGGTACTATGACATTTAAGACATCAAGGACCCGTAATGAAAATAGCCACACATATGGTGACTAAGCTGAATGGCCAGGAAAGATGGACACATGTCAACAAAGCTTGGCTACATGTCTGTAGGAAGATTGCAGAGGGAACTATATATAACCTATTTGTGTACATTGCGAGAGGAAATTGTCGATTGTGTGAAGGAAGGTGAAAGGAACCTCTTCAAAGAATGTCTTTCTCACTATTTTATTCACGGAGATTGGGGTGCACGACGCACCAAACAAATTTGTATGTGAATTCACAATTTATCAACACTACTACCTAGGTAGATTCAAGCTGATAGAAGAATCATAGAGCCCTTGGTGTAAGCTTCCCTTCGCATTCACTACTCAGTACTTCCAAGTGGGGGTGAACAGGTTTAAAGAGTCAAAGAAGCTAAGGCTAGATTTGGGTAGTCTAGAACGGGAACATAGGGAGATGAGGAAGAAGCTGAATTGCCCCAGTGGCAAGTGCGCATGCATGGAAATGTACATGTCACATGAGATTAAAATGACAAGGCCAATGATGCTACCTCACCGGAGGCTCTGCAACGCACGTGTACTTGTACATAAGGCTGAAGTTTTAGAATGGTACGTATCTGGAGAATGAAGTCTCCATACCTGAAGACTCCTTGGGGAAGAAGAAGCTAGCATCTAAGAAAAGAGGGAGAGGAGAAGAAGAAGCACTAATTGTGTAGACTTCTCAAATAGTGAGCATTCCATCCATGAGCGCTAAACTCAACACTTACATATAGAGAAGGAAGTATTTGGTGAAGGAGAAGATGCCAGAGGTAGAGGCACCTAGGAAACCTATCTCTAAGGAAGAATCACTTGAGGAAGAAGATAAGGCCGAATCCCCTGATTAGGAGCCACCTCTTAGGAAAAAATAGAGGGTTGATGAAGAAGTTAACTCAGAGGCAACCGATAGCTTGGAGAAATACATGGGCGGAAGAGGGGATGAAAGTGAAGAAGATGGCAGCAAGGAAGAAGAGGTAGAGAAATACCAAGAGCCACATGTTTTTAGTGTCTATGACTCAAAAGAGGAGAGTGGAGATGAGAAGCAAGAGTTTGTATTCATGTGGTGCAAGGCACACAAGATGAAGAAGTCACTTGAAGACATAAAGTAAAATAAGGAGGATTTTAGGGAGAAGTGGGGAGTTATAAGCTCTACAAAGGAGTAGATGACAAAGGTGGTAGAGAGAGAAGCACAGAGAATGCTCAAGGTCTTGGTAGACCAAGAGTTGGAGTATAGTTTGGACATAGTGTTGAAGGAAGGGAAGGATGAGAACATAAAAAAGAGCATGACATCCAGGAGGCCCCACTTTAACAATAAGCTTCCCCAAAGGCGTACACTAGGGTAGAAGAAATATTGATGCGAGAACAAAGGAAAGTAATGGGCTATGTGGATGAGATAAATAAGGTGTTATGCATGTGATTCCAGAGCACCATACCCACGAAGAGGCTCCTAGTCATGGGGTCTTTTGAGAAGGACGAAACATACCCCGAGGAATTGAGAAGATGCTCTCTTGGGCATTCGAGTCCCACATTGATGAGCCAAACTTCGAAGTCTGCCAAGGAGTGCTCATCACATTGCCAAAATCTAAGGGTTTCAATCCCTTAGTGAATGCTCAGGAGATCTTAGACGAGAAAGTCTACAACATACTTGAACAAGGTCGTGGTTGAGATTGAGGCTAGATTATTTGTGTGTAATGATAGGATCAGAGTGCTAGAGGAAAAGTTAGGAGAGAAGGAAGAAGAACTGGTGGAGAAGGCTAAGAGCTTGAAATAGGAAGAATTGATCAGTGCATAGTTAAGGCACAAGTTAAAGGAAGAGAAGGTAAAGGTGCAAGAAGTGTACAAGAAAATGGATTCTATCAAGGGCGTCATCCTCCTAAAGTACCCATACTTAGTGCCACCCGCACAGAAGTACTCATCCCTCCTGGAGTGTATAGAATATCTAACGTGCATCCTCACTATGGAGAGATGACCCTTGGCCCTAGAATTTGTTGAAGAAGTGGCCGCGTGCTTGAAAGAGGAGGACTGATTGAAGGTGGTAGCACTTGTTGCAGAGTACAACCAAGTACTCGTAGAGGTTAAGGTCACTACCTAGTCTGCAGAAGCCACATATGATACATGCATGGATAGAGATAAGGTGGCGAGCTCCTTGGTCACCACACTTGAAGTAGAGCTAAAAGAGTTCCAAGAAAAGAACAAGGGGAACAAGGTGGAGAGAGACAAGGTTCTGGCTGAAGTAGAGAAGAAATTAGAGGTAATTGAGGCTTTAAGGAGCTCAATTAAGGCTCGGCTAAAGGAACTATACCCCCTAGATCACTAGAAGGATGGATAAAATTGAGGACTTGGGAAAAGAGATGGAGTAGATTGTGGACATTTTGTGCACCCAGGGAGTTGGCCTAAGTTTTGATGAAGTGAGCACCCTGGTGGGCGACCTTTACTAGAAGACACAGGGTGAGGTTGAAGTTTGGAATAAGCTAGAGGAAGACCTTCAGAAATATTTTCCTAGCTTATTGAATTGATGCCCCCATTATTCATTATTTCTCTGATTCTTTCATCCCTTGTTCTTTTTGTAAAGTGTAATATTATTCATTACTTCCCCGAACAACATGCATCTTGGTCAAGTAAAATGTTTTCGAGGACGGAGAATAGGCGTAGTGTGGTGTGATGTTGGACCCTTGTAATCTTAACCATGTATGAAGGCACATGGACGTGCGGTGTCCCAGCTATGAAAAGTTACACGAGGAAAAAGAGTGTGAGAGAAAGGTTTAGGGAAGCACATAGCACGTGCAATGCATGAAAGGAGCTTGGGACTTATTCAATTTGAGCACGTAGGGCAAACATGTGAAAAGTGTGATTGGTTGTGCATGGATAAGATGCCACCGCTGGCGATAAGGCTGGCCTAGGAAAGATCATATCTTGGATGGAATCTTCTAGCACGAAGAACCATGCTTGCATGGACCACATTTGACACTTGGTACCAGATCTGAGGATGCTTTGGAAGGTGAGTTAGCAGTGTAGGATAATTATAAATACAAGTGTCTTCGGAGTAAAAGATATATATAAAAGTACGATGTATAATGGGTTAGAGAGTGAGTGGAGCTCTACAAAATTACTAGGAGTGGATATTTGTGTTCAAGAAGGAATGTACTAAGCATGGAGTTGTAATCTTTCTTTCTGTTAGCTTAGTTACATATGTCCAGTGATATGCATGACTGCGGTCTACTCTTTGTGACACTCTGTAATGAATCAATGAATATAATGAGGTTACCTGTTATAAATAGACATGGATATCAATGGTTCTAATGCGTATATCTCTCATATGAGATCTCTTTCCTTTCATTCTATGTATGAATGCTTATATAGTTCTTTTGTCATAATACATGTTCTGGATTCTGTTAAAGTACTCAGTCTAAGGTGACTGCAAGGATCTAGAGGCCATTCTGAGCCCTTTGGTCCTTGTATGTTTCAACCTCCCTCATAAAAAATCTTACACTAATCATAAATGATGCTTCCCACTAAACTCACATAAAAGAAAACTGGGTACCCGCGCATGCCTTGGGTGAGCACTTAGCTTATCTTTGGGTGATAGGCCAGCCCGCATGGGGTTCCTTCCTTTTTTATAATGGGACTTATATTTTTTCTCTTTTTTGGACATTAAATACTACTTCACCTAGCACCATACCAAAATGTGGCATTCGTTCTTTCTCTTTAGACCCGTTCACACTGGGGAGTATGATGCACACTTTAAGACTCTCTTGTCTAAATTATCATATGATATACATCCTTCTCAGCATGCACAGTGGTTTGTTTGAGGATTGATCACCCCTTTTAGGAGGGCCTTGTCTCATAAAACTTTTACTGAGACCATGAAGCATTGGAAGTTGCCTCACGTGCCGAGGCTGTTGGTAGTATTAATACTGGTGTTAGCCCATTCTTAGAGGCTTAGATTGCTGCTATGGAAAAATAGTTGGAAAAATTATCTGTGAACACAGCCCATGAGACTTGTCTTGGTTTGTGGTGCATAGATTGTGAAATAGAGGGACACATTAAGGATAATTTCCCTCAAAGGATGGTACGTGCTTTGACAGTGGATTGTGAAATTTGTCATGGGGACCATGATGCAAGTAGATGTCCCTTGCTGTAGCACACAATCAGGAAGAATGTATCTTGTTATTACAAAATTTACACCTCTACAACCCATGATACTAAGAACTGTAGGCTCATTGATTAGATCTATGAGGCCATTGATCATGGGGTGCACCAAACCAGCGTTGCGAGTGGTTCCAAGGATAATGATCACCATTATGAGGATTGTACAATAGGAGGCACACGTGGAAGAGGTTTTCAAGGAGGATTTTGTGGTCGAGGTAACTATGGAGGAGGAAGGAGTGAGTTCTATGTGGAACATGTTTCAACTGTGGATCTATAGAACATTACAAGCATGAGTGCCCAGGACCTATTGTAGTGCTCATGGTGTGGAAAGAAGCATAAGTATGAGGAGTGCCTAAAATTATTTAAGCACATGAATCAGAGGCACTGGAAAGACAAGGGAATTGCAATGGTTAATATTAAGAAGGAAGACATATAATGGATTCCCTAGGTAACATGGGATGAAGGTTTAGATCTTGTCTTGGTAACAACAAGGGTAGAAGCCACACGCGTGAGAGAGGTACCAAGACAGAAAACCCTGGTTTCAAGAGAGGAGGTCATTCATGGAAAATATCTAGACCCCACGCATCAAAAGGAGATATATCAGGACACCATGGATGTTATTCGAAGCTTACAAGGGGAGATCCAGTGTCTAAAGGAGAAATCCAGGAGGGAGGAACAAGGAAGGAGAGTCGAGGCACGAAGGATGACCTAGATGAGGTCAAGGAGGTGTGTAAAATGATAAGGAAGGAGAATATCATTCCCTTGCTAGGATCTTGGTTGAGAGAGAAGGTATCATGTGCTAGAGAAGTGCATGAGAGATAGGTCTTATACATGAACCTTCCCCCTCACAGCCTTGACTATGACAAGGAGATTATGTTGAATGTAGTTGTAGATGGATGGCTCCTCAACAATATCCTTATTGACATAGGCACATAGGTTAATGTTCTGAATTTGGATGCATGGCATCAAATGGGAAGACCTATATTTCATCCATCTTCAATTGTACTATATATGGAAAACAAGACTAAGGAAATTCCCATTGGTGCCTTGAATTATGTGGCTATTACTATCTAGGGATCCAAGTTTACTGGGGACTTTGAAGTCTTGGCACTCACCGAGGAAGATAATTTCCTAGCACTACTTAGGCATCCTTGGTGTTACAAAAACAATGTAGACCTTCGGTTCAACAAAGGGTACATTAGCTTCAAGAACAAGGAGGAATGGGTCATTATACCCCTGGTCGATGGGAAGTTGACACCCTATATTGAACCATTGGGGGAAGAAGTTCTAGACAAGATTTATGTGTGCTCAATCAAAGACCCTGAGACGATACACCCTACTAATGGGGTTATCCAGTTTGAAGATGCTAAGTCAGTGAGTGATACCACTAATCTAGCATGTGACAATTGGGCACATGAAACTTACGAATTAATGGGATGGAAGTTAAGAGGGTTGGTGACCAAGGTAACAAAGGCACGCATAGTTAGGTGCCTTGGAGGAAGAGAATTGCCCAAGTATTCAGGAGGAGTCTTCCCTGAGATCTTTTTACAAGAGGTAAAAGCTCAGTGGAAGGATGAGAAGGAATAGAGGGAGGTGTTAAGTTATGTATTACTTGGCACAACAGCTTGGTGGTGGGCCACACATTAAGAGAGCCTTTTAGAATGGCGTGAGGTAAGAATTGCTCTCTCTATCAGATTCTCCAGGAGCAATGTACCCACCATCATCAAGGAGTACCATGGGAAGGATCCCACCTCTTTCCATATTCAGGAGTGTGAATAGGTCTGGAGAGAAGGCACGGAAGATTTTCCACCATCCCTATGGGTGCACAAGTTGTATTCTACACTATAGGGTTGTGTGCGTGCATGGTACATTCATTTGGAGACACGCCGCTAGACAAGGAATTGGAAAGAACTTGCAGCTAACCTTATTCAAACCTTTGAATATTGGAGTGCCAAGCCATCGGTTGATAAGGCCTTATAGGGTATCAAATGCCTTACCATGGGGGATAGTCTCAAAATGAAAGATAGGCTATTGGAATTACTAAGGGAACCAAGATTGG
Source organism: Taxus wallichiana var. yunnanensis (assembly GCA_018340775.1). Lineage (NCBI taxonomy): Eukaryota > Viridiplantae > Streptophyta > Pinopsida > Cupressales > Taxaceae > Taxus > Taxus wallichiana. The sequence continues at coordinate 377,756,235 of CM031233.1, forward strand.
GGGCATGCTTTGAAGAAGAAGAGGAAGAAGAAGAGTTACAACTTGAGCGTGCATGTTTGGAAAAAGAGAAGGGAAAGTTAGTTTATGTGATTGATGGAGAGGAATTAGAAAGCTCGGATGTTAGCCATTTTGTGGGGTTGCGTAAGGTAGTGGACAATGCAGATGTTCACATGCATCGGTGAGTGATCGTCTCTCATCTAGTTTCATTAGCTCATCAATTCTTTCTTCCAGTGCTTGTTCATCGGCTAACCCTCTTGCACGTGCTATTTGTAGAGAAGGAAATATAAATTCAACCTACAAAATAGTTTCCACACCAAACACCAATTTAAAAGGTGTGGCTTTGTTTAGTCTTTTATACGTTGTCCTGTAAGCCCATAGTACTACCGATACCTTATCATCCCAATCAAGTCTTCCAACATCAAAAATATTGGTTAAGGTATGACTCAGTATCTTGTTGAATGCTTCCATAGTTCCATTTACTTGTGTGTGATAAGGTGTAGTCTTGTGATGAGCTACCATGAAAATCATGCCAAGCCTTGTGATGAACTTCTTGTTTCTAATATGGAAATCATGCCTAGTGGATAGTGCGAGATGCTCACGTGCATTCCTATAATGAGCCTTTAAAGATAAATAAGTTAACATTGGTTCAAGACGAGCCTAAAGAAGCAATTATTGGGGATTAGTAAATAGAGAAGGAAGTATCGAAGATCATTGATCTGCTATGCAAATTTGAGGATTTATTTCCATGTGGGTATCATGAGCTCAAAGGAGTTCACCATTCCTTGGGGGAGATGAAGATAAAACTTAAGCAAGGTACACGCCTGGTTAGAAAAATGCCCTACTTTGGATGAATCCTAACTTATGCGTGAAGGAGTTCTTCCGAAAATGCATCGAGAGGGCGAGATCTATGGATAGACGAGCCAACGGTGTGCGGGGGCATAGCCCCTCTTTGAGACAACAAAGCAAAACTAGTTTATTACTATTCTACCAAAGGAATCTATGAAATTCCCACAATATTCTGCCTTCGGGGGTTTGGGATCTTGTCCTAGTAGGGTTATTTCGACTCGCGAATAGAAAGGAATGAAGGAAGGAATAGAAGAAAGATGGATCTCGAAGGGAGAAAAGAAATGAATTCCAAATAGAAAGGTCGAGGGTTTATGTTTTGGGTCGGTAGTAAATGAGCCAAAATTACTTACATAAACAAACAAAGAAATACTGATGAGAAAATGACAAAAACATAGAGATAGATCTAATAGAAAAGCAACACAGATCTAACTTAAGAAAGATCTCGATGCACATAATACATTCATTGAGCACAAAGTCTTAATTTATGTATTAATTTTTCCATTACAAAAAGTACAAAGTCTTTTCTTCTCACTTCTATTTTTCATCTAAAAAATGTTCACCCCTTGAATACAACAAGTATCCAAGTATATATAGAAAGAGAAGGAGAAAGAAGGCAAAAAGGAACCAACAACTATTTACAAAATATCTAAAAGTCAACTATTGACTTTGGGGCAATTTAGTGGATAACAACATCTTGTTTTACAACATGGATGATGTCATCATTTGTGCCAACAAACTTTTAAATACTTTGTCAAAAAAGGGAACAATCCTAGGAGGAAGGAGCCTATTCGTCATCATCCCATGGCTGGAAAGGAGTATCTTGCTTCTGCTTAGGAGAGGAAATGTGAAATTGAGCATGATACTCCATGAATTTGCTAATCATCGGTTGAAGTTGATCCTGAGCAGGACCCTTGGTGTGATCACCAATGACTTCACAAGTCTCCCGTTCATCTCTAAGTCTCTTTGGGAGCTTGAAGTATTCATTACCTACCTCCATCAAGTATCCAACAAAATCATGGCAGGCCAAAAGGTTGTTGATAGACTTTGCATCAAAAGTGGCTTCTGACCCTAAACCTTGAGACGTGATCTCCTTAAAGATCCGAATAGTGTCATCTACCTTCCTCAAGGCATATGATGGGGTGAGTAAGCCTGGGGAAATCCTCAGGACGATCTACTTCATTTGATGCATTGCATCCAAGGCTTCCTCCTTGATTTTGTCAATCTTCTCCAAGACAAATTCCATCTGGTCAACCCGATAGTCCAAAACAGCAAGGACTTTGTTAGGTGCTCTTGGATGATTGAAGACGCCAAATTTTACTAAATCATCGACTGGGAAGTTGAGAATCTTTTAGAACATCTCATGTTGTAACCTGACATGGTCCAACTCTTCGGAGATAGGCCCAATCACCTAGAGTTCCTTATTGGCCTGATCAATATTTTGATACGACTCTATGAACTTCATAATTACTTCCTCACTATCCTTGAGGATCTGGTCTCTCCAGGAAGATATTGCCATACGTTACTTGCCAATCTTAGCATACTCATTGATCTTTTCTTGACTAAGGGCTTCAGGAGTTTTGGTGGAAGCTGCGGGAGGTGCACTGCCCATTTTCTACAGGGCTTGGAGAAGATGTATGTTCTATTCTTTCAGTATCCTCTTCTCTTCCTTTGCTTCCTAAAGCTTTTTACAAAGGGAATCCACTGCAGATAAGGCCTCTCCCTACAGGATTTCTGAGGATGTTCCCATCATGACCTGTGTCACTGTATAATCTATAGGAGATAGATCCTTTTTATCCTTTATGGGATCAAGGTATGCAATCTCCATAACCCTTTCACCTGAAGCGCTCTGAGAGAAGTGGGTTATTGGCTTTTTCTTCTTAGCTCCTTTTGTTGGGATGATAGAGAAGTCCATAGGTGCAATGGGGACTTTCCTCTTATGCTGGCTTAGGTGCTTGGAGATCCATTCTAGACTTAAGGGAGTGGGACTAGAGGGAGAACAGGGAACATAGGCGAAGGAGCGATTCGGTGAACAAGGGAAATGTGTTGAGACGCTTGGTGGTGGCATTGATAAAGAAGCCAAATCTCCAATGCTCACAGGGGTAGGAGTCACTATAGGAGAGGAAACCATGGGGGTGGAAGGGATTTGAGAGATGAGAGAAGAAATGTTGGGGGACAGATCCATGAGGGAAGAGAAGATGGAGGAAGAGGAAGGGGGAATAATAGAAGATGAGGGAGAAGACACAACCAAAGGAGTGGTTGCTTGAGTGACATGAGGAGGGGAAGGAGGAGTGGAAGAGGGGATGGTGGGAACTTCAATAGTTACAGTAGTGGCAACATCCTGAGTGGATGTTCCTGTTGGAACACTTACCACCTCTTCTTTTCAGGGATACTAGGCTTACTACCTATTCCTGGCGGTGGAAGGAGGACTCTCGGGAGCTTCCTCCTGAGTAGTGCTTGATTCTCCCTCTTTGTCTTTCCCTTTTCCCTTTGGTAAGTGCTTTGGCTTAGTAGGTGCATCACCCAAAGGAGACATGGTGAAGTCTACCCCAAGGTAGATGAGACCATTTTTCCTACACCAATGCTCTATGCACTGCAGAGTTCCTTTAACCATTTCCTTAATGGTTTGAGGTGCCTTTCTTCTGATCAATCTCAGGTAAACAACCAATTATCCCTACCTATATCTAGATAGACCTAATCAACTTCTTGATTAGTCATTTCAAAACCTTTCGGGACAATGGCTACAATATATTGGATGATCTCTCGCCAGGGCCATTTGGGAGTGATCCTTTCTTTAGAGCTCGACATCGTGATACGATCGATATAGATATCATCGATCTATGGGATGTGGATTGGATCAAGCTTTGCACTTAGAAGGTAATTGCGAGGATCAAAGGTTGACGTTGCCGGGAAATTATGTTTCAAGTTAAGTAACTCCACTCTGTAAACATTTCTTGGGCTTTGGTATGAGAACTATAAGTGTACCTACCCCTTTGTGAGGGGGAAACGAAGTTCCACCCTTCTTTATTTTCGGACACTTCTCATGGTATGTAATAAGGCATGCGGATAGATCCAATAGGATCAACTTCGGTCCCACATACCTCGGTAACTTGGTGGGCTCCCCAAGAATTTGGCAGCTCGAGGTAAGAAAAAGTGGGGAATTACGTAAATAACGCCTCCCACTCCTCTGTGGTAGTCACCACACTCTTGGTCATTTGACCGTGAGTCATATTGGGCCTTAATAGGTAGATGATTCCATATAAGAAGGCATCATTGATCTTGTTGAATTGTGTGATGCTATTTTCCAGTCTCAACTCTGGGTAATATTCATATATTTTTACTTGGGGCCACACCCCGCATCGACTTAGTGTTGGGTAGTCTCTTTCGAGGCAGCAACGTATACCACATAGGAGTTCATGTAGAACCTCCCCATTATCAAGAGTTGTTGGAGCTGCTCAGAGATAGTGCTACTGATGATCTCCACCCATTCAAAATGTTGATCGGGAATGTTTTTGCTCATTGTCTCCAGATATCTGAGCATCCATTTGTGAAAATAATGGGCATCAGGAAGCCCAAATACCCTACTCAGGAAGGTTATGGTGTCACTCAGCTCTTCTGAGAAGTCGCTGCGGTGAATAACTTGTGGCCACCTGGTTATCACCTTCTTGTTCTTCAGATACACTTCATTCATAAGCTGCATGCATTTGTCCTCATTCTCATCCCATGCTTTTATGTAGTCTTCTTGGCTTATTGCCACAAAGTGTCGGTGGTGGGGGATACCCAACATGATCTCAAAGTGCCGAGAGTGAGGTTGATTATTACCTCGCCCTTCTCATTCTTGACACATCTTGTGTCCTTATTGTAGTAGTAGGCCACCACCATCATAAATTTGTTGTTTACTGTGCTCACGGAATTCCCCAAATGAAATGTAAACCACTACCGACCAATTTTTCCATCCATGGACTACCTGTGACCTTCCTAGTTCTGGCCCATAAGTCCTCCATATCAATATGACCAAGTTCAAAATCCCTGATGTCTAGGTCACACTCAACAAGGGACTCGGGCATCCTAACCCTTTGGTATTTGTACTTCATTTCTTCCTTTGTGAGTTTGGCCTTACCTTTAGACTTGGTTTGCTTCTTACTTGATGAAGACATGTGTGAATCTGAGTTCATTTTCTGATCTACAAGAGAGGAAGTCCATCGCATAAGAGCCATGTAAGCTATTAAGTCATCCATCAAATCTTTATAGAATGAAAAATTATCAATTTACAAGCCTCTTAGTGCAAGGCGCGGTTCTATTACAGTTATAGGGTTAGAAAATCAAGGCACACTGCTGGAGAGTGTTGCATAGAAGAAAACAACACAAAGGGGCGCAGGCGTAGAAATACTACACACAACATTCAATGTTGGTGTCAAAGGATATGATCCTATGCCATATGAAGGGTTTTGAATAAGTGCAAATTATTTTGGTGTTGCAGGGCTGCTGAATGTGCCATTGGCATAAATATGGTACATGTTACAGGACATTATGATGTGCCAAAGGGCGCAGGTTCAAATGGTGCATCATTGAGTTAAGGTGTGCTAGTGTTTTAGCTTTTGGCGCGGTGCAGGAAGAGTCTGCATGACATTGAAATGTGGGTGTAGGAAGATTTGTACTTGCACTGTGTTAGGGTTTTGAGAACTTTATAAGGCACGGGAAGATGCATGTTGCAGGTGGGGATAGTGCACCCCTTTGGCGTGACTGTGTTTTGTGTAATAGTGATGGCATTTTTGCCAAAGGAAAACCACGGTTTGATCACTTTTAAGGATTTTCCCTCTTTTGATAGGTTTGTGGTTTTTGGCCTCTTTCAACATAGATTTTCTAGTGAGGGGAATAGAGGAAAGAGGGTCGAGGATTCATTCTTGAGGTAAGGCCTTTCAAGTTCAGTAGATTTGGTAGGAGGGTAAAAAATGGTTTGGGGGGAGAGTTGATTTGCAAAAATGGACTGGAGGTTGTAGTATTTCTTATGTTCATTTTCTTTGTTTTTAATAACAACCTCTCACAAACAACACAAAAACCCCACAACAACAACACAAGAAGAGCTAGGACCACTTACCAGGAATATATATAATGGAAGAAATGAAGTGGGGTCCATGAATGTGATGTAAAGCAACACATGGGAATGACAAGAGTCTTTGATAGGTGCGAGAGGAATTAAATTTTCATTTTTTCAATCGTGAAAATGATAGGTTGGATGCACCTATATATAGCAAAAGGTGCAATAAATGTGCCACCAAATTTTTATAAGGTGCACCAAAACAGATGCCAACATGAAAATATTTGTGCCATTGGCATGGATTCGAGACTATCGACATTACCTTTTTAGCGCTTTGGTGCACCATTCAGGGGCGCAACAATTTTAATGTCGACAAGGTGGCGCATGCATGTTGGCGTAGGCGTGAAAGGTGCATCATGGGAAGGTGCAACATTTGGAATGTTGACACTCTAAAGGATGCACCAAAGGAATAGAAGGGGGTACAAATTCATTTGATGTTGCATGAATAAAAATTTTACCCAACCAAAAAGGACCAAATGACTAAGTTAAAAAAACTAGATTCTCCAGAAAGGGATTTTATGCCATTTTGAACGCTATGGGACCTCGGCGGGGAACCGAAACAAAATTTTGGTATGGTTACCTATAAAATTTCCCTCATCAATTTTACAAGCTAACAAATTAGCTCTTTCTAGGGATTATATTTGAGCAAATATTAAGGGTAGAGAATCCTAGATCAACATGTTCCTATCCATTGGGTCATAGAGTCAAAAACAAGGGTGACAAAAAAGAAAAACACACAACCAACAAAAACAAACACATGACTAAAGAAAACTATACAAAGAAGAGAAGAAACTCTACTTCTGAATATTTTCTATGCTTCCCACTATAGGGAAGCGGGAGCTCATTTCCATCTAGATACAAGAGATAGAAGCTATTCTCTTCATTGAGCCACTTGTTCTTCAAAGGCCCTCTCTATAGAGAATCCAATTTTACATGTGCATGCCCTTTGGCTCTCTTCGCTTGTCCCACAAAAGAACGAGATCTCCCACCTGAAAATCTCTCTACTTGGCCTTTTTATCGAATAGTCTCTTGACCTGATTCTGATGTTTGGTGATCCTGTCGACCACCCTTACTCTCTTTTCTTTAAGTTACGTTGCATTAGATACATAACCCTCTTTTCAAGAGAATTTTGGAAAGTCTCATCTTCAATCACCCGCGCCAAGTGCGGGGTGGGAAGCTTCACGAAATGAGGAGCTCAGTGTCGATTCCATATAATACTTGAAAAGGTGACATACCGAGAGACCTCTTTGGAGTAATACGATCTACCCACAAAGCATCATACAATGACTTGTGCCAGGACCACTAATTCTCATCGACTAGCTTCTATATGATGGTCACTAGGTTCTTATTACTAGATTCTTACTTGACCATTTCCTTGGGGGTAATAATCTGAGGCATGGGCCAAGGTTATCCCATATTCATAGAAAAAACTGATAACTTCCCATGAGGAGAAGTTAGAAGCATTATCAGCAACAACCTTGTGTGGGATGCCAAACCTCACGATGATATTCTCTTTGATGAAGTTGTAAACAATTTCAGAGGTGGCATTCTTAATAGGTATGGCTTCCACCCATTTGGTGAAGTAATCTGTTGTTGTTAGGACATAACTATGTCTAGCACTTGATTGGGGATGTAGTGCTCCAATAAAGTCGATTCCCCATTTCCTGAATGGTTCGTCAATAATGACCAGCCTGAGGGGAAAAGCAACCAATTTTGGTTTGCCAACAAACTATTGGTAGAGCTCACATTTTGCTACCCAGGTGGTTGTATCCTGAAATAGCATTGGCCAATAGTACCTAGCTTGGATGATCTTGTGCATTGTCACAGACGAGAAGTGACCATCGTAGGCTAAATCGTGAAAAATTTCAAGAAATTTGATCTGATGCGGCTTGTCAACACATCACAAGAAGATGCCATCAATACCACATTTGTATAAACCGTCATCCCATATGACATATCTGGCTGCCCTAAGCTTTATAGTACACTTCTCCTTTGAAGTTAGATGAGTTGGACACTCATCGTAAGTGAGAAAGAAAGTGATATCGGAATACCATTCATTGCTAGTTGTAACAAATAGAACCATAGGCAGAGAATCAGCTTTCTCCAGCTGGCCTTGCATTCCATCGATGCAATCATCTTTTTCTTTAGGGACCTCTGAATCTTTGTTTTCAGCCATAAGCTGACATAGGCCCTTGCCTCTTACCAGCTTGGTTGGTTTTATGTCTAGATCATACTCTTGGACCTTTGCGATCCAATTCCCTCGTAAGCTTCCTAACTCTTGTTGAGTTAAGATTGACTTGACTACCATGTCAGGAACCAACACTACTGTATGAGAGTTTAGGATGTAATACCAGAAGTTCTTGACTACTTTGATCAATTTATGAGGTTTGAGAGGAAAGCTCATGAATGCGATTGAAGATTCAACATCCTCGAGTTCTTTTGCATTAAGATGGCGATACAGGTATGCTCAGATGCATAGATGTACATGATAAAATCCTTATAGAAGTCGGGACATACCATGATGGGTGCATGGGCAACAGAGGATTTTATATCCTCGAATGACATCTTTCCTTCTTTGCTCCACCAGAAATTTTGTGACCCTTTCATCATATTTGATATGTGATGAGTCTTCTCAGCAAATTTGGGAACAAAGCGTATGAGAAAATTCACTTTTCCGAAGAAGGAGTGAACACCGGTTTACTTGTAGGTAAGGTAAGGCTCTGAATGGCCTTAACCCTTTTGACATCTATCTTTGTCTCTTCTTTGCTGAAAACGTGTCCCAGCAACTTTCCTTCAGTGACCCCAAAAATATACTTTTTCAGATTTAGGGAGATCCCGTGTTCTCGACATCTAATCAATACTTGCTCCAAATGATCACAATGATTATTTCATTGTTTAGAGAACACAGTTAAGTCATCTAAATAAAATATTATGACCTTTCACTGAAAGGTGGCACCGGCGTTGGTTAATCCAAAAGGCATCCTGCTATAGGTGAATATGCCCCAAGGGGTAGTGAATGTTGTTTTGAATCGGTCTTCAGGCAAAACTTCAATCTGATTATAGCCTGAAAAACCATCAAGCATGGATAACATTTCTGAACTAGTTACTGCCTGTAGAACTTGATCCATTATGGGCAGCGGGTAGTTGTCCTTCAAGGATGCTTGATTCAGGTTGTGAAAATCTATGCAAATGTGTATCTTGCCATTCTTATTTTGTACTGGCACAATGTTTACGACCTAGGTACTGTGATGGCTAGGAAAAATGATCCTTGCATCTAGCATCTTCTGTATTTTTACCTGGATGGTACCCGAGATCTTGGGATTATAGTGCCTCTGTTTCTAGCGAAAGGGTTTGACATCTTCTTTCAATGGGATGTCATGTTGAATGTCCTTTGGCTTGAAATACTTTAGATTGACATAAGACCATGCCAATACATCCATATATTTCTTTAGCAATTTGACAAACTTCGCTTTTCTTCAGGTGTGCAACACTTCCCAATGTTCACAAACTTCGGATGTTTCGTAGTACCTAAGTTGACCGGTTCGGTTTCTGGAGAGGAGTTAGGGTCATCTTGCCATTTCTTTTTGACAAAACGATCATGTTTGTCAAACAAAAATTCCAGAGAGACTAAACCTTTTGGAATTTTATTTCCTTTGAGCTGACATATGCCCTCCTTTTGATTTGTTTTCTTGATCAGTAATAGATTCACGGCATAGAGAAATTTAGATCCTTCAAAAAGAAGCTCTTTGAATTTTTCTACTTTATCTAGAAAGGAAATGAGCTGATTGTCATCGTTGAATACCTACGAGTGCTGAGAATTATCTGGCATGCTTGGGCGGAAGACTACCTCAATGGTATATATGTCTATCTTCAACCCTGGGTGAGGGAGCATGAGAGAGGCTAAGATAACCAGTTAATTAGCCATGTCATTCTAAGTTCTTGGAATGGATTTTATTGAAAAGGCGTCAAATTCCTCAATGTTGTCCCATATCGCATTGCATTAATGCTTGAGCCTTTCATTCTTTACTTGGTATATTCTTTTCACTTGATTTACGACTAGCTCTACATTGCATGTACTTTTAGGTTCTTGATTCCCCTTTCTTTTATAGCTTTCATGCCGAGTAGCAAAGATTCATATTCAGCAGTATTATTTGTATTAAAAAACTACTACTTGAAAGAGAGGAAAAATCTCCTCATCAGGAGATATTAGCATAGCTCTAGCACCGCATCCACTAGTTACACAACTGCCATCAAACTTAAATGTCCAAACCTTGTTAAGGTCCTCATCTTGGACGAGAACATTCATTTTATCAGACTCAGTAGATAAGAAGTAGTTCCCCATCCCTGATGATTCGAAGATAATTTGGGCTTTGGGGTCATAAAAATTTGTGACCAAGTACTTCTTTTGCGATTCGAGGCTCCAATGTCCGCATCACACCCTTGATGGGGATTACGGCTTTGGACTAGTCCGTATGGATCTCTCCACCAACCTCTCTGTAAAAGTTTCTTCCTAGTAGAATTCCATATCTTGCTAGAATATTAGCAACGAGGATGGTTATCTTTACTCTTTTCTCTGGGAATGCCACAAAGGTGAACTGTTCATCTTTGATCCGACTAATCAATGGAACTTGTTTGGTTTCCATGGAGTAACATCTGTCGAAAGGCTTGGTAACAGTAAGGCCCAAAGCATGGGTGACCTTCTTGCGCATGACATGATCGAAGCCCCTAATCAATTATGTAATTTCTTAGCTTGTGACCATTGATTACGAGGAGAGATAAAAAGGTTCAATTTTACCTAACGCAGAAGTTAATGCAAAATTTACTTATGCGAGATGCAAGAGGAGTGGAAAGGATTCCTTTTGGGGAGACATGGGAAGTTACGGTAGCTTGGCTTTAAATATATTCGGTCAATCTTACAAGTTGCTCAGGGTTGGACTGAAGATATTTAGCCTCAGACATTTGAATCTTGGTCTTTTTAGCATGATCGATTATGTCGAATGTGACCAAGGGTTGTATTGATGAGGGAATGAGTCCCTCACTTCGCGGTGGAAGGGTAGGATTACTAGTCTTTATGGGAATAGAAGAGGGCTGATTTGGAGGAGAGATGGGAGGAAAATATTTTTCGTAAAATACTTAATAGGAGGTTGAGCAGGAAGAGGATTACCTCTTTTAGCAATGGTTGGAGGTGTGTTTGACACAACCTTCTCTTTTTGTATCCTGGCAGCAACTTCTACTTCTTTTCCTTGAGAGTGGGTGAAAACAACATATGACTGCCCACTTGCATACCCTTGGGTACCCTCTTCTTCATCAAATTCCTCATCTTCAAATTCCATATACCCGATTGTAGAGTCGCTAGTCGGTTCACCGACATCTTGATCATCTCCACCTGGGGATGAAGGTTCTTCATAATTTTCTCCTCTTCTTCTACCTCGACCAGGGCATTGACCGGAGGGGCCTCAAGTACCAACTGTGGAGTAGTTGTAGGTAAATGCGGCCTTTATAGGGCGTTGTTGGAAGCAAAATTTCTCCATGGGATATCCTGGTATGAAGTGTTAGGAGAAGATTGAGCTAATTGCTTCTTCAATATGAGTAAGTCATTCACCATCCTCTAGAATTCCGGATCTAATGAAGTTTCTTGAGGAGTTGAAGCTTTAGGCTTGGACGGATCTCATTTTAACTCACCAGATATAAGCAAGTTGTCCTCTATTCGAATGGAAGTAACCTGAGTAAGAACCAGGGTGGTAATTTGTTCTTGTAAGAGTAAGAAACTTACTCTTGAGCTCATGGCATTCATAAAGAAACACTTTTGATTTTCTGGCATTGGCAGCATGGCAGGCGGCACATGGTTAATTAGTGAATTGAAACGAGTGATAAAATCACACATGGTTTCATTGACTTCCTTCTTTAGGTGAGTGATCTTTGACAATAATGCAAACATGTCTTCTAAAGGCTTATACCTATCTTCAAATGTAGTTCGTAATGTGGCCCAACTGGTAATAGATCTAGTTGGCAAGTGTTGGAACTACTCTGCTATGGGTCCTTGTAAGGTCTCTAGAAAGATGCGCGATACATCTTCATGAGTCACATCTAGGATGTTGTATGACATGATGAATGCAGATATATGTGAATTCGTGCTTTGGTTTCCACTCCCATCAAATCTTGGGAAATTATTTCGGTTTCCATGAGGGAGTGCGTGAACAAGATGTGGTAATGCAAGAGGGCCCATAGTGTTTCCCCATGGTACTACCATTTGAAAAGCTGGAAAGAGGATGTGAGCTGAAAGCATGGTTCTGCTAAGCAACAAAGCACTACAAAGGGATGTGGAGGCTCCTTGTGAGAAATAGTTCTTTCGTGGAAGTGAGACACTTCTGGCTGACCGATCGGCTAAACTCAGAGATGAGAAGCGTGCTGGTGTAATAATGAAGTTGTGCCTTTGAAGTAGATCAAAATATTTATGTAAGTCCCACAATATTGCTAGACGAGCCAACAAAGCAGTGTAGGAATCTATGTAAGTCCCACAATATTTTTCCTTCAAGGTTTGGGATCTCATCCCGGTATGGGTATTTCTGATTACGAACACAAAGGAATGAAGGAAGGAATAGAAGAAAGATGGATCTCGAAGGGAGAAAAGAAATGAATTCCAAAGTAGAAATCTCGGAGGGTTTATGTTTTGGGCGGTAGTAAACAAAGACAAACTTACTCACATAAACAAATAAAGCAATATTGATGAGCAAATGACAAAATGTAGAGATAGATCTAACAAAAAAGCAACATAACTCTAATTTAAGAAAGATCGATGCACATAATACATTCATTGAGCACAAAGTCTTAATTTCGTATTAATATTTTCTATTATAAAAAGTACAAAGTCTTTTCTTCTCACTTCTATTTTTCATCTAAAAATGTTCACCCCTTGAAAAAAAAAAGTATCCAAGTATATATAAAAGAGAAGGAGAAAGAAGGAAAAAAGGAACCAACTATTTACAAAATATCTAAAAGTCAACTATTGACTTTGGGGCAATTTAGTGGATAACAACATCTCATGGTGAAACATGGATGATGTCATCATTTATGCCAATGAACTTTTAAATACTTTACGAAAAGGGAACAATCCTAGGAGGAAGGATCCTATTCATCGTCGTCACGTGGCTGGAAAGGAGTATCTTGCTTTTACTCAGGAGAGGAAATGTGAAATTGAGCATGATACTCCATGAATTTGTTAATCATTGGTTGAATTTGATCCTAGTAGGACCCTTGCTGTGATCACCGATGACTTCACAAGTCTCCTGTTCATCTTTGAGTCTCTCTCGGGAGCTTGAAGTATTCATTACTCTTCCATCGGGTATCCGACAAAATTGTAGTAAGCTCTGAAGGTTGTTGATAGAATCTGCGTCAAAAGTGGCTTCTGACCCTAAACCTTGAGATGTGATCTCCTTAAAGATCCGAATAGTGTCATTTTCCTTCCTCAAGGTGTATGATGGGGTGAGAAATCCCGAGGGACATACTCGGGATGATATACGCCATTTTATGCATTGCATCCAAGGCTTCCTCCTTGATTTTGTCAATATTCTCCAAGACAAATTCCATTTGGTCAACCTGATAGTCCAAAGAAGTAAGTACTTTGTTGGGTGCTCTTGGATGATCGAAGACGCCAAATTTTACTAAATCATCGACTGGGAAGTCAAGCATATTTTAGAACATCTCATGTTGTAACCTAGCATGGTCCAACTCTTTGGAGATAGGTCCTGCAATTGCCTTGAGTTCCTGGTTGGCCTGATCAATATTTTGATACAACTCCATGAATTTCATAATTACTTCCTCACTATCCTTGAGGATCTGGTCTCTCCATGTAGATATTACCATATGTTTCTCACCAATCTTGGTGTACTCATTGATCTTTTCCTGACTAAGGGATTTAGGGGTTTTGGTGGTAGTAGTGGGAGGTGCACTGCCCATTTTCTGCATGGCTTGGAGAAGATGTATGTTTTGTTATTTTAGTATCCTATTCTCTGTCTAGGCTTTCTAAGGATGTTCCCATCGTGACCCGTGTCACTGTATAATCTATAGAAGATAGATCCTTTTTATCCTTTGTAGGATCAATGTATGTGATCTCCATAACCCTTTCACCTAAAGCACTCTAAGAGAAGTAGGTTATTGGATTTTTCTTCTTAGCTCCTTTTGTTGGGATGATGGAGAAGTCCATAGGTTAAATGGGGACTTTCCTCTTATGCTGGCTCAGGTGCTTGGAGATCCATTTTGGACTTAAGGGAGTGGGACCAGAGGGAGAAGATGGAACAAAGGAAGAAGAAGGATGGTTACAGTGAACAAGGGGAAATGTGTCGAGACACTTGGTGGTGGCATTGATAAAGAAGCTAAATCTCCAATGCTCACAGGGGTAGGAGTCACTGTAGGAGAGGAAACCATGGGGGTGGAAGGGATCTGAGAGATGAGGGAAGAAATGTTGGGGACAGATCCACGAGGGAAGAGAAGATGAAGGAAGAGGAATGGGGAATAGTAGAGGACGAAGGAGAAGACACAACCAAAGGAGTGGTTTCTTGAGTGATGTGAGGAGGGGAAGGAGGAGTGGAAGAGGGGATGGTGGGAACTTCAATAGTTACAGTAGTGGCAACATCCTGAGTGGATGTGCCCATTGGAACACTTACCACCTCTTCTTTTTCAGGGGATACTAGGCTTACTACCTATTCCTAGGTGGTGGAAGGAGGACTCTCGGGAGCTTCCTCCTGAGAAGTTCTTGATTCTCCCTCTTTTCTTTCCCTTTGCCCTTTGGTAAGTGCTTTGTCTTAGTAGGTGCATCACTCAAAGGAGACGTGGTGAATTCTACCCCAAGGTAGATGAGACCGTTTTTCCTACACCAATGCTCTGTGCACTGCAGAGTTCCTTTAACCCTTTCCTCAATGGTTTGAGGTGCCTTTGTTCTATCAATCTCAGAAAATGGCCAATTTTCCCCGTCCGTATCTAGATATACCTGATAAAATTCTTGATCAGTTGTTTGGAAACCTTTCGGGACAATGGCCACACCATATTGGATGATCTCTGCCAGGGCCTAGTCGGGAGTGATCCTTTCTTCTGAGCTCGACCTCATGATATAGATCGATATAGATATCCTCAATCTGTGGGATGTGGATTGGATCAAGATTTTCCCTTGGAAGGTAATTGCGAGGATCAAAGGTCGGCCTTGCCAGGAAATTGTGTTTCAAGTTAAGTAACTCCAGCTCCGCAAACATTTCCCGGCTTTGGTATGAGAAGTGCAGTGTACCTACCCACTGTGAGGGGGAATGGAGTTCCACCCTTCTTTCTTTTTAGACACTTCTCGTGGTATGTGATAAGTTGTCTGGACAGCTCCAATAGGATCAACTTTGGTCCCACATACCTCGGTAACTTGGTGGGATCCCCAAGAAGTTGGCAGCTCGAGGTAATCGAAAGTGTGGAATTTCGTAAATAACACCCCCTCTTCTTTGTGGTAGTCACCACACTCTTGTTCATCCAACCATGAGTCATATTGGGCCTCAGTAGGCAGATGATGCCGTAGAAGAAGACATCATTGATCTTTCTTAATTGTGTGATGTTATTTTCCAGTTTCAACTCTAGGTAATATTCATATATTTTTACTTGGGGCCACACCCCACATCGACTTAGTGTTGGGTAGTCTCTTTTGGAGGCAGAAACATATACCACGTAGGAGTTCATGTAGAACCTCCCTGTTGTCGAGAGTTTTGGATCTGCTCAGAGATAATGCTGCTGATGATCTCTGCCCATTCAAAATGTTGATCGGGAACATTTTTGCTCATTGTCTCTAGATATCTGAGCATCCATTTGTGAAAATAATGGGCATCAGGGAGCCCAAATACCCTACTCAGGAAGGTTATGGTGTCGCTCAGCTCTTCTGAGAAGTCGTTGTGGTGAATAACTTACAGCCACCTGGTTATCACCTTCTTGTTCTTCAGATACACTTCGTTCATAAGCTGCATGCATTTGTCCTCATTCTCATCCCATGCTTTTATGTAGTCTTCTTGGCTTATTGCCACAAAGTGCTAGTGGTGGGGGATACCCAACATGATCTCAAAGTTCCAGGTAGTGAGGTTGATTATTACCTCACCCTTCTCATTCTCAACACATCTTGTGTCCTTATTGTAGCAATGGGCCACCACCATCATAAATTCATTGTTTACCACGCTCACAGGAATTCCCCCAGTGAAATGTAAACCACTACTAACCAATTTTTCCATCCATGGACTACCTGTGACCTTCTTGGTTCTGGCCCAAAAGTCCTCCATATCAATATGACCAAGTTCTGAATCCCTGATGTCCAAGTCACACTCAGCAAGGGACTCGGGCATCCTGACCCTTTGGTATTTGTACTTCATTTCTTCCTCTGTGAGTTTGGCCTTACCCTTAGACTTGGTTGGCTTCTTACTTGATGAAGACATGTGCGAATCCAAGTTCAGCTATTGATTTGCAAGAAGGAGGGAAGTCCATCGTAGAAGAGCCATGTTAGCTATTAAATCATCCATCAAAGCTTTACAGAATGAAAACTTATCAATTTACAAGCCTCTAAGCACAAGGCATGGTTCTATTGTAGGTTGCAGGGTCAAAAATCAAGGTGCACTATTGGAGAGTGTTGCATGGAAGAAAATAATGCAAAGGGGCGCAGGGCACAAAATACTACACACAACATTCAGTGTTGGTGTCAAAGGATGTGCACTGCGCCATATGAATGGTTTTGAACAAGCGCAAATTATTTTGGTGTTGCGGGGCTACTTTAGTGTAGATATGGTACATGTTGTAGAACATTATGATGCACCAAAGGGTGCAGGTTCAAATGGTGCATCATTGAGTTAAGGTGCGCCAGTGTTTTTTTATTTTAGTGCGGCGCGGAAGAGTCTCGCATGACATTGAAATGTGGGTGTAGGTAGATTTACGCTTGCACCTGTGTTAGGGTTTTGAGAACTTTATAAGGCATGGGGAAGATGCATGTTGCAGGCAGGGATAATACGCCCCTTTAGCGTGGATCGTGTTTTGTGTAATGTGATGGCATTTGTGCGAAAGAAAAATTGTAGTTTTGATCACTTTTAAGGATTTTCTCTCTTTTGATAGGTTTGTGGTTTTCTGGCCTCTTTCAACATATATTTTCTAGTGAGGGGAACAAAGGAAAGAGGGTCACGATTCATTCTTGAGGTAAGGCCTTTCGAGGTTCAAAAATCTTGAAGGAGGGTAAAACCATTTGGGGGAGAGTTGATTTTTAAAAAATGGAGGTTGTATTATTTCTTATGTTCATTTTCTTTGTTTTTAATAACAACCTCTTACAAACAACACAAAAACCCCACAACAACAACACAAGAAGAGCAAGGACCACTTACCAGGAATATATATAATGGAAGAAATGAAGTGGGGTCCACAAACGCGACGCGTAAAGCGACACACGAGGATGACATGAGTGGTGACAGTGTGTAGAAGAACTAACTTTTCACATTTTTTCAATCATGAAAATGACAGGTCGGATGCGCCTATATATAGCAAAAGGTGTAATAAATGTGCCACCAACTTTTTTACAAGGTGCACCAAAACCGATGCTTGACATGAAAAATTTTACGCCATTGGAATGGATTCGAGACTTTCGACATTACCTTTTCAGCGCTTTTGCGCACTTTCTGAGGGTGCAACAATTTTAATGTTGACAAGGTGGTGCATGCACCTTGGCGTAGGCATAAAAGGTGCATCATGGGAAGGCACAAAATTTGGAATGTCAACACTCTAAAGGATGTGCCAAAGGAATATAAGGGGCCAAAAAATCATTTGATGTTACATGAATAAAAATTGTGCCCAGTGAAATAAAGGACCAAATGACCAAGTTTGACAAACTAGGTTCTCCTAAAGAGATTTTATGCCATTACGAATGCTAAGGGACCTCGACGGGAACTGAAATGATTTTTATATGGTTACACCTGTAAAATTTCCCTCATAAATTTTATAGGATAACGAGAAGGTCAAGGAGGAGATACACAAAATGATAGCTTCTAGGATCACCGAGGCGGTGGAAGAATCAGAGTGGATAATTCCAATGGTAATTAGCATCAAGAAGGATGGGTGGATTAGGATCTATGTGGATTATAGGGAATTGAATGTAGTTTGTGTCATTGAGCCATTCCTTACCCCCTTCACTGAAGAAATTTTGGAAGGAGTCACTTGGTAGTGCAAATCTATTCCTTTATAGATGGATTTTCGAGTGTACACTCAAGTTTGGATTGTAAAGGAAGACTAGGAGAAGACAACTTTTGCCACCGAGTGGGGAAGTTTTTCATATACGGTCATGCCCTTTGGGTTGAAGAATGTGCCACTGTCTTTTCGTGCATAGTGGTGCAAGCATTCCAGGACTTCATCCATAAGTTTCTTCAGTCTATTTGGATGATTGGACATTATATGGTCTAGTTAAATACCATTGTGACAATTTAAGGTTAATGTTTGAGAGGTGTAGGCGGTTGAGGATATCCCTTAACATTAAGAAGTGTGTGTTTACTACACCCTTTTGGACTTTATTGGGGCATATCATATGTAAGGAGGGATTGCTGGTAGATCCCTCTAAGGTTGCAGTTATTGTGGGGTTAAGGGAGCCTACTAGCCAGAGGCCGATCGTGGATTCCTTGGGCATGTGGGCTATTACAAAAAATTCATTAAGGGATATGCCAAGATCACTACGCCATTAGAAGATCTTCTTAGACATAAAAGTGCCTTCCATTAGGGAGAGGCCCAGCAGACAACATTGGATACCTTAAAAAATAGGCTTGTTACCACACCTATTTTATGGTTTCCCTCTTGGGACAAGCCATTTCATGTTCATGTAGATGCCTCAGGGACCGCCATTGGAGCAGTGCTTGTACAGCTAGGTGAAGGGATCATTGATCATCCTCTCTATTTTGCATGCAGGAAGTTGACACCAGAAGAGCAGAATTATACCACAACTGAGTGCAAGGCATTGTCAATGACCTACATGCTCTTCAAGTTTAGACAATATCTGTTCATAACACCCTTTGTGTTCTACACCAACCACATGGCATTGAAGTATTTAGTGAACAAGCTTGTTCTACAAGGGCACATATGCTGATGGGTATTGTTGTTTCAAGTGTTTGAATTCACCATTATAGTGAAGCCTAGAAAAAGAAAATGTGGGCCTGATCATCTATCAAGAATTGATTTAGGGGAGAATGCGTAGAGTATTGAGGAAGAAAATCTAGACGTGTAACTATTTAGGTTACGGTACATGCCCTCGGATTTGGAAAAGATTGCAATTTTTTTAAAGGAAGGTGTAGCGGTAGATGGAATGAAGACAATGGAAAAGAAGTAGTTGGCCATATGCGTCGCGCCCTACATGTTAATTAGTGGAGACTTATACAAATTGGGATGTGATGAAGTTTTACACAGATGTGTCTTAAAGCATGAGTACATGGCCATCATGGAGGAAGTGTAGGTGGGTATTATGCAGGTGATGTCACCGTGTGTAAAATATTAATGGCATGTTTGTGGTGGGAAACCTTGTACAAAGATTATAGAGATTATTGTAAAGTATGTGACCATTTTCGGTGCATTGCCAAACCAGGAAGGAAAGATGACATGCCTTTACGCCCTTTTCCTAGGGTTGAGAATTTTGAAAAGTGGGTGATAGAATTTGTAGACCTATTACACTTTGGCAGCATGTAGGACTAGGTCACATTATGTCATTACTTGCACAAATTATCTCACAAGGTGGGCAGATGTATCCCCAACTAAATATTGCATGGCAGAAACAACGATAAGGTTATTATGGGAAAACATTATCACGAGGTATGGATGTCTATTGAATTTGACCAGTGATAGCGTTACGCATTTCTTGAATGAGACCATCAGGATCATGTTATCAAAGCTCATGGTAGCTCATCACAAGACTACGCCCTATCACCCACAAGCAAATGGAACCATGGAAGCATTCAACAAGATACTAAGTAATACCTTGACCAAAATTTGTGATGTCGGAAGACTTGATTAGGATGACAAAGTATTGGAAATATTATGGTTTTATAGGACAATGTATAAAAGACTAAATAAAGCCACACCTTCTCAATAGGTGTTTGGCACGAAAAGCTATTTTTCTAGTTAAATTTATGTAGCCTTCTCTATGAATAGCATGCGTAGGAGGGTTACACGATGAACAACCACCGGAAGAATGGATTGATGAGTTAATTAAACTAGATGAGATATGATCACTCACCCGATGGAGCCAAACAGTGGAAAAGTCAAAGCAAAAGGCTTGGCATGATCGTCATATTAGAAACAAGAAGTTTGAGGTTTGGTAGTTTGTTTTATTATATGACTCTAAGTTTCTATGCCATCCTCAGGAAGTTGAAAGTTCATTGGTTTGGTCCTTACACAATCTCGTACATCCTTGTTTCAGGTGCATGCCGATTCTGAAGCACTAGATGGGACAAAGTTTCTTGGACACTTAAATGGCGAGGGATGAATCCCTACTATAAATAAGTATTCTTGGTGGTTGTAAATAAGGTAGTTTTGCCGCTTAGTTTAGAAGTTTCCTTTATGAATTTTCCCCTTTTGTTGTTTCCCTTTCGCGTTGTTGTTTTGTTTTGCGCCTTGGTTGCAGGTAACCTTATTGCTATTTTTGAAGAATTTATGAGTGTAAAGAGGAATATGGAAGAATGGTTGGTGCCATGTAAAGCTACTTGTAGATCCCACATACTAAGGAGGAGAAAGAGCATTTAAAAGAAACATGAGGTAGTTGAGAGCAATGATCGGAAAAAATAGTGCCTTTGGTGTGGGTTACGTGTGCACAAGAGTCTCTGTCGGAGTTGGATTGGTTGCACATTAGCACCGGTAGGTTGGAAGAGTTTTCGTGTAGGTTCATCACATAAGTGAAGGCACTGAAGACGGGCTTTGTTTGAAAAATATGCATTAAATGAACAAAGTACGATGGTAGGTGAAGTAGCATTTAATGTCTAGAAAATAGAAAAACTATAAGGGTCGAGGCACTCTCATTTTTACTTTGTGAAATAGAAGAGTTTGAGATCTAAGCGAGTTCCATAAACTAGGGATTTTAGATTCAATCAAGTGAAGGAAGATCTATGAGCTTGAAGCAGCCAGTTTGAGTTTGTGAACCGAAAGGGGTTACCTGGCATGGAGAGAGTGAAGAAATGTTGTCTTGAGAATATTTTATCTAAGTTAGGGTTTCACAAACTAGGGCACGGTTAGAATGATTATATCATGGATTTAATATCGGGGATTGGAAGAAGTAATAAAAAGTAACAAGGAGAGAATAGCGGTGATAAAAATACCTCAACCATGGCACCAAAGAAAGGAAAGGAAAAGCCAAGGCTAAACAACCAGAACCTATGGTAGACACAAATGAAGAATGGTATACAAAGATGCAATACCCAGATGGGGTGATGATGGGGAAGGAATGGTAATCCCACTTAACAAGTGTACCTGTTAGTGACTATAATCACCACATAAACACAATAGGAAAAGAAATGGCATTGGAATTAGTATGCCCCACAAACAAACAAACATCTAAGGGTTTTCCTATATATGATGATGATGTTAAGGTTAAAATGGAGAAGGTAGGGCTATTGCAACTCTATGAGTTTCCTTATTTTGGAAAGCCAAAGTGCCTGTACCAGTGGTTGATGTCATGGGTGCATGAAGATTATTTCCACTTTGCAGGGCACAAGATGCACGTGACTCCCTAGCTGATTTCACAATTTACAGGCCTCATATGTGAGGGAGATAGCTTGGAAGATGACCTTGGCAACAAGGAGGCCATTCAAGAGACCATCATCGGGTATGCCTGCAAGAAGGGGTCATGGTACTATGACATTTCAGACATTAAGGACCTCGTAATGAGAATGGTTGCGCATCTGGTGACTAAGCTGAATGGCCAGGAAAGATTTACAAAGGTCAATAAGCCTTGGCTACATGTCTGCAAGAAGATTGTAGAGGGAAGTATATACAACCTATCCACATACATCACAGAGGAATTTTTCAGTTGCGTGAAGGAAGGGGATAGGATCCTCTTCATAAATGTCTTGCTCACCATTATATTTGAGGAGATTGGGGTGCCTGATGCACTGGAAAAATTTATATGGGAATACCCCACCGAGGATCCTTCACCCATGAAGAGGTTTAAAAAATATGCCTACTATACAGTGAAAACACCCCACAAGGTGAGGCTGTAGAAATGGTACACGCACCTGAGAAATGCATTTGGGGTAGAGTTGAGAATCCCTGAACAAATCCTAGTGGCCACCGAGGGAGAAGCTAAATTTGCGGTCTACCAACACTTGCAGGGTAGATTCAAGTTGATAGAAAAATCATGGAGCCCTTGGTGCAAGATTCCCTTCATATTCACTTCTCAATTTTTCCAAGCGGGGATGAACAAGTTTATAGAGTCAAAGAAGCTAAGGATGGACTTGGGTAGTATGGACCGGGAACATAGGGAGAAGCAGGGAGCTATAAGCTTTACAAAGGAGCAGATCATGAAGGTAGAAGAGAGAGAAGCACAAATAATGCTCGAGGTCTTGGTAGACCAAGAGTTTGGAGTGTAGCGCTTGAGACATAGTGCTAAAGGAAGGTAAGGAGAAGAACATCGAAAAGAACATGACACTGGCAAGCCCCACTTTGTGATAAGCTTCCCCAAAGGTGAGCGTTTGGGAATAAGAACTATTGATGTAGAATAGAGGCAAGTAATGGGCTATGTGGAGGACAAAAATAAGGTGTTACGTGCATGATTCCATAGCACCGTACCTGAGAGAGGCTCCTAGGAGGACAACGCATACCCGTAACCAAGAAGATGCTTTCTTGGGAATTCGAGTCCCACATTGATGAGTTAGACTTTGAATTCTGCCAAGGAGAACTCATCACATTACCAAAATCTAAGGGGTTCAATTCCTTAGTGAATTCTCAGGAGCTCTCGGATGAGCAAGTCTGCAACGCACTGAATAAGGTCACGGTTGAGATCGAGGCTAGATTATTCGCATGCAATGATAGGATTAGAGTGTTGGAGGAAAAGTTAGGAGAGAAGGAAGAAGAACTTACATAGAAGGCCAAGAGCTTAAAACATGAATAATTGATCATCACACAATTAAGGCACGAGTTTAAGGAAGATAAGGTAAAGGTGCAAGAAGTTTACGAGAAAATAGAGTCTATCAAAGGCATCATCCTCCTAAAGCACCTAGACTTAACAACACCCTCACAAAAGTACTCACCCCTCCTAGAGTGTATAGAAGATCTAACGAACATGCTCACTATGGAGAGATGACCATTGGCCCTTAAATATATAGAAGAAGTGGCCACACACTTGAAAGAGGAGGACATGTTGAAGGTGGTAGCACTCATTGCCAAGTAAAGCCAAGTACTCACAGAGGTTAAGATCGTTGCCCATTCTACGAGTCCACATATGATGCATGCACGAGACAGAGATAAGGTGGTGAGCTCCATGGTTGCCACACTTAAAGTAGAACTAAAATAATTCCAAGAAAAGAACAAGGGGATTCGAGCGAGAGAGGGACAAGGTTCTGGCTAAAGTAGAGAAGAAATCAAAGGCAATTGAGGATTTAAGGAGCTGAATTAAGGCCTGGCTAAAGGAACTATACCCCCAGATTACTAGAAGGATGGATAAACTTGAGGACCTGGGAAAAGAGATGGAGTAGACTGTGGACATTTTGGGCACCCAAGGAGTTGGCCTAAGTTTTGATGAAGTGAGCACCACAGTGAGCGACCTTTGTCGAAGGCACGGGGCGAGATCGAAGTATGGAATAAGCTAGAGGTAGACCTCTAGAAATATTTTCCTAGCTTGTTGAATTGATGTCACCCCCATTATTCATTATTTCTCTAATTCTTTCATACATTATTCTTTTTGTAAAGTGTAAGACTATTCATTGGTTCCCTAGATAATAAGCATCTTGGTCAAGTAAAATGTTTCCAAATACGGAGAACAGGCATAGTGTGGGGTGATGTTGCACCCATGGAATATTGGCCAAGTATGAAGGTGCATACATGTATAGGGTCCCAAATATGAGAAGGAACGCAAGGAAAAAGCATACAAGAGAAAGGTTTAAGGAAGCACATAGCACGCACGATGCATGAAAGGAGGCTCGGGACTAAGTCGGTTTGAGTGCCCAAAGAAGAACACATGAAAAGTGTGATCGATTGCACATGGAGAAGATGTCATCTTGACAATAGGATGGCCCAAGAAAGAGCATGCCTTGGATGGAAACTTCTAAAAGAACATCATGATATAATGTGAAAATCCAAGACCTAGAGAAGAATGCTCACATGGACCACATTCAACACTTGGCACCAGATCGAGGACGTTGGTAGGTGAGTTGGTAGTGTAGGATAATTGTAATACAAGTGCCTAAAAAGTAAAATATATATATATACAAGTATGAGGTATAGCGAGGTTAGAGAGTGAGAGGAGCTCAGAAAATTACTACGAGTGGATATTTGTGTTTAGGAAGGAATGTACTAAGCATGGATTTGTAATTTTCTTTTGGTTATCTTAGTTACATACGTCCAGTGATATGCATGACTACGGTTTTCTCTCTATGACACTCTGTAATGAACCAATGAATATAATGAGGTTACTTGTTATAAATAGACATGGATATCAATGGTTCTAATGCATATTTCTCTCATATGAGCTCTCTTTCCTTTCATGCTATGTATGAATGCTTGTATAGTCATTTCTGTCATAATGCATGTTCTAGATTCTATTAAAGTACTCATTTTAAGGTGATTGCGAAGGGTCTAGAGGTAGTTACGAGCCCTTTGGTGCTTGTATGTTTAAACCTCCCTCATAAAAACTATTACACTAATCGTAAATGATGCTTCCCACTAAACTCACATAAAATAGAGACTCGGTACTAACAGGTGCCTCATGTGAGTGCTTAACTTCTTCCAGGGGTGATAGGACGACACACATGGGGTTCCTTACTTTTATGATGGGAGTAAAAATGACTACATCTTGGTTCCATTGCCGGGACCGCTTTTCAAAGTTGTAGTGGGATATATCATACATCATGATCTGTGTAGTGAGGAATGACAAAGTGGTTAACATTGGAAAATGTTGAATCATGGTTCAAGAGCACAGGGGATGAATTTTCTCAGAGATTCAAAACTACACCTGATTTTAGTGCACGTAGATGGGTAGAAGAGAACCTCTACCATGATCTATATGAGACCTTCTTCTGTTGCTTCCCAGTAGAACTCTATGAATGGCTTTCAGCATATGCATCTAGATCAAGTTGGCATTATGGATTGCATGTATGGACTAGAGAAGACTACCAAAGGTTGCAGGATGTAGATCTGATGTGGAACTATGTTGTAGATCATTGGTGGAGAGGATTACTGACTAGTTACACTATGGAGTACACCATTTCCACATAATCTTGTCCAGAGGTTGTTGAGTTTGAATTTCTGCGAGAACCTAGAGGAAAATTTCTACATGATATTCCTATAGCTATGAAGATATTGATGGTTACCATGAGTTTAGAGGCTTTTCCAATGGCCGGCTAAACCATTCTAAGTGTTGGGTAAGGAATCTTGGGCTGGATGAAGATGACAGATATCATGACAGAGAAGGAGAGGGAAGAGAGATGGCTCAAGTATGGTGAAGCATGTGATAGGGAGTTAATGTTCACATGGAAGACATGGAACCCGATAAGTCTATGTTAACCCATCTTGGAAAGCACGTGAGGGAGACCCCTTCAGCTTCTAGTGAGAGTTCGTCACATGAAGAAAGGAGATTCATTCGCACATATCTAAACCCCCGATGAAAGCACAGGTGCTTGGTTTTACCAAACTAGGAAGAAGTGTCATTGACCCAGTTGATATCAATGGGAGAGACATATCCGTTCCTAGGAGATACAATTTTATAGTCCCTTCTTCTATGGATGCACAAATTCTAGTATTTGGAGGAGTCTTTGGACAAGGAGCAAGTGTAAAAGCTTTTGGTCTCACATTAAGGAGTGGCATGGGACACAGTAGTTGGAGCAGAGCGCTATCATAGACGATCGGTGCATAGTTCGGTGGGACCGTGGGGCACTTGACACGGCTCCTACAAGCCCTATTGGACCCAATG
Source organism: Taxus wallichiana var. yunnanensis (assembly GCA_018340775.1). Lineage (NCBI taxonomy): Eukaryota > Viridiplantae > Streptophyta > Pinopsida > Cupressales > Taxaceae > Taxus > Taxus wallichiana. Next base: position 377,782,316 of record CM031233.1, read on the forward strand.
GTTTTGGTGGATCTGGTGGATCTAGAGACATAGGAATTGGTGGATCTCGGCGGTGGAGGAAACATCGGAGGGAACCAATGCTCGGGATCGGGAGGACAGGGGCTCTAGCCACCACCTCAAGTATTATTTGAAATGTCTTTGTATTTACCAGACACGGGGCATTGAGGATGTTGTGGAACATGTTCACAAGAGTGAACTGCTATGGTACGCAAAGGGTATCACAACCCTGTAAGGGAAGGTTAGTTAGTTTACAACCACATTGTAAGGGCAAACACATAGTGGTATAGGATGTTTGACCCTCATCAAATGGTGGTGAACTATATTTCCTTAAAGAATGCATTCTGGTAGAGTTCCACATCCCCGAGTTTGAGTAGAAGAGCATCAGCACTTTGAAGGAGATTTAGCAAGGAATGGAAGAGAGTGTGCGGGAGTAAAAATGACTACATCTTGGTTCCCGTGTCCGTAGTAATGGAGTATCTTGATGCTTCTCTCTCTACCACCTCTATGATTTTCTCCTTTGTAAAGCTTAGAGCTACCTACTTCTCCCTGGCATCCTCCTCATTTTCCTTTGTGTCTTTGGTGTCTTCCTCATCTTGTGCGCCCCTGCACCACATGAATACAAACTCTTGCTTCTCATCTCCACTCTCCTCTTCCGAGTCATAGACACTAAACACATGTGGCTCTTGGTCTTTCTCTACCTCTTCTTCCTTACCACCATCTTCTTCACTTTCATCCCCTCTTCTGCCCATGTATTTCTCCAAGCTATCGGTTGCCTCCGAGTCAACTTCTTCATCAACCCTTTGCTTTTTCCTGAGAGGTGGCTCCTGATCAGGGGATTTAGCCTTATCTTCTTCCTCAAGTGATTCTTCCTTGGAGATAGGTTTCCTAGGTGCCTCTACCTCTGGCATCTTCTCCTAGTGGGAAGCATCATTTATGACTAGTGTAAGAGTTTTTATGAGGGAGGTTGAAACATACAAGGACCAAAGGCTCAGAATGGCCTCTAGATCCTTGCAGTCACCTTAGAATGAGTACTTTAACAGAATCTAGAACATGCATTATGAAAAAAATAACTATACAAGCATTCATACATAGCATGAAAGGAAAGATAGCTCATATGGGAGAAATATGCATTATAACCATTTATATCCATGTCTATTTATAACGAGTAACCTCATTATATCCATTGATTCATTATAGAGTGTCGCAGAGAGTAGACCACGAATCATGCATATCACTGGGCATGTAACTAAGCTAACAAAAATAAAAATTACAACTCCATGCTTAGTACATTCCTTCCTGAAAAAAATATCCACTCGTAGTAATTCTCGCAAAGCTCCGCTCACTCTCTCGACCCATTATACCTCGTACTTGTATATATATCTTTTAGTCTGTAGGCACTTGTACTTATAACTCTCCTACACTACTAACTCACCTTCCAGCGTCCTCAAATCTAGTGCCAAGTGTCAAATGTGGTCCATGCAAGCATGCTTCTTCAGGCCTAAGATTTCCACTTTACCTCATGATGTTCTTCTAGAAGATTCCATCTAAGGTATGCTCTTTCCTGGGCTAGCCTATCACCAGGCTGACATCTTATCCATGCACAAATGATCACACTTTTCACATGTTCTTCCCTAGGCACTCAAATTGACTAAGTCCCGAGCCTCCTTTCACGTGTCAAGTGTGCTATGTGCTTCCTTAAGCCTTTCTCTCATGCACTTTTTCCTTGTGGCCTTCTCATAGATGGAACCTTGTGTGCCTATACGCCTTCATACTTGGCCAATATTCCAGGGGTCCAACACATATATGCAAATTGAAACAATATTTGTTTAAGTCCAGCATTACAGGTTTTAATTTTGACTTATCTTAATCAATTTAGCCTATGTTTTTACCAACATAGTTTCTCTTTAAGCCACAGAGATATAACTAAATCACCATAGGGCAACATTGGTATCATATGTCTATATTCATTATAAATATAGAAGGTGCAATCTCATATTGCTGAAAGGTGTGAGTACGTATCATCCCTTTATCGAATTTCTCGTACTCATGATGATACCTAACCTTTCTTCTTAAGTATACCCTTTCTCTTATATTATGCTTAATTGAGAATATTCAATTTGAGCATACTTACAATAAGTCATTATTCATACCTACCATAAGTTCATGGTATGGTAGTATTTCCTTAGGCTTCAACACTTAAGACTTACCCATCCTTAAGGTGCACTTCCTTTTATTTTAATTTGGATCATGTAACTTTTATCACAAGGATCATAATGATTCATTTTAGTCTTTGTCCTTAGGAAGAACCTGATTTCTTTTAATCCTTGAATAGAATCTACTCATTGATCAAGTAATCCTTGCATTCCCAAGTTACCCATGCATGTTGATTTACAACATTCCCAAAGTCAAAACCCCAATGTAAGGAAGGGCTACAAGAAATGTGATTCCTCTTATATTTAATGCATATTAGCGTCCTTCCAAAGAACTTAGAAAGGTTCAACAAATTCAAGATTGTTATCCTCATATTCGTATTGGAAATATTTTTCCTTTGATCATTAACTGATCCATTTTATTATAGCTCTACTAATAATTAGTTTGTAATCATACCAATGAAATAACTTCATCTCACATAGCTCATTAATTCATGAATTTTTAATCACAACATGTCTTAATTTAAATCCTTAATATGATATAATTTCTATCTCAGCAATATACAACTTCCTCATTAAAATTATAATATTACTTTTGTCAATTCTATATTGGTTAATTCACTTCTTAATTTGGCAATACATATCTTGTATTATGATTATCCATAAGTTATGTCCATAAATATTACATCATACTATTTTATAGACAAATATATAATCATAAAGAATTATAATTAGTACTACCACACTGACATACTAATTTGTTTACTAAAATCTCAACATGATAAGCAGTGATAAAGAGTCAAGTCAATACACATTCCTTTGAATTCCTTTCATTAACTGCAACCTTTTTATTTCATTCATTTACATAGCTTAAACATCAAGACTATGTAGAGATCAAATACTCATCCTTCATTGATTCACTTTTGAACAAATAAAATAGAGTATCTAATTTATGCCCTTTTGTAATGACATGACAAAATAGTGATAATTCAATGATTTACACTTGAAGAAGTAGTATAATCAATTGTAGTGATAACTTTTCAAATTTGGTCTTCTTTCCACCTTATGGAGTTTCTTCTACAAAACATGTTAGCACCTGTCAATTCATACGAACTAAGCATGGAAAACCTTTATCACATGCCTAATGGTTTATTCCATTGATCATTTAAGTAAATTAAAAGTTGCATTTAAATAATTCATATCATTCACATAAGAGGAAAAGTTAGCAATAACAACATAACCATACAATTATACCTTCTTCGAACAAATTTTTAAATTTAGCTATTAGAGACTAAACACAAATCCATTCAGCTTACCTTTTTCATACATAAATAGCTTAGGTCTTTGAAATTTCTATGTATGAATTTCTATACTACTCGAATAACTAATACGGTACATATTTATCTAATTCATACCTTACTATATACGATCTAGGTAATCTATACAAGTAAATATAGATTTACTTGTTCCATATATTTCTATCCACAATCACAAACCATTAGTAAACCATCAACCATTAGCAAACAATTAACCATTAAAAACAATCACAAAATACTTATCAATTTCAGGAAGCTTTTATGAACTAAGTGATATAGTTTCAGGAAAACTGATTATACACTTAGTCAACTCAAAGTAGCTCTCTACTTATATCCATGAAACTCAATTAAACCGGTTCGATAACTACCATTAATATATATAATGTTATAGTAAGTAAATCACATAATTATATAAAGATAACACTACATCATGGACAAGTTTCCCTTAGAAATAATACACATAGTCAAAGATAAGAAAGGTAATACAACAGAACAAGGATTGATTTAATTTCCCAATATACCTGAGAAGTCCATATACTTCTTCCGACAAGGGAGGGAAAAATATTCGATATCCCTTAAACTTCTTAAATCACATTAAAATTATGAGAGCACATCTCCCCAACATGATTCACATCATAACGTATGGTGAGTAGGAATCCCGCATTCTATCCTTCTTCCCACCGATAGAGATAGCTATCTTTGTGTCTTTTATTGACTTCAAATCTCAAAAACATGTAACAAGGCTTAGGGAAACCAGTTCCTAACTCATGTGTATCTAAATCATGGATTCGATCATTAAATTTTTATCTACATCCCTTAACACTAAAATTTTAGTACACCAAGAACCAAGATTCCAAAGATGTTTCATTTTCTGGAGTTTCATTCGCCACCATACATTTATCAAGCTATTACGGTTATACACAGATTCAGGTATTCACCATGTTTCCCCAACACGGTTCTATTTTCCATCAAAAATTACATTCCCTACACACTCCTTTACTACATTTTAAATTATTTATCACTACTGAAGAATTCAAGAACTCTTATAATTGCTACAAGAGTAACATGAATAGATCTATATAGTTACAACTATCGAAAACAAATAAAGAACTCACATAAATAAGGGTATATTCACGGGGAAGTTTTGTACAGACACAACACATTTGTTATTATTAGAAATTCTATTTCATATCCTAACATAACTATTTGCAAGAAATTAACAACCCAAAAACCCAAATCATTTTAACATTCAAATCTCTTGCAAGGAATTTCATTTACATAAATTTGCAATGGAATAAACTGCTAGAAAAGGTATTAAGGTTTATCATGTCTGGAAAGTGTTACAAATTTCCTCTTCAAATAATTTTATGCATAAGAAGAACTTTGAGTGAATCCTTTCCCCACGTTCATCCCAAAAATGGTGACAAAACCATTTCACAATACCCCCAAATTAGTCCCAAAATGCGTATTTAACCCAACTCGAGGATTCCTCAACTAATTCTAAACTTACATGTACAAGACTAGAGCTGGAGCTCAAGTTCCTTCTCAAAAATTCATAGAGTTCAACTAAATTTTTCCTCATCTTCTTATTAACTCCATAAGGAAAAACCATAATGAAAAAATGGAATGCATGCAGTTAGCTTCTCTAAGAAGTTTCATCACTCCCAAGGAACTAAATGCATTTAATAATACAATGAATGGTTGGAAGTTTTGAAACTACTCTTCTCGCTGCCAATTTTATCCGCTAAAATTATCAAGATTTTGAACATAAAATACTTTCCCTATATGCATAAAAAAATCTAATAATACCCAATGCATAGTCAACATTCAAGATGGAGAAAACAAATTCTAATTCAAGTATACTTTCATGACGACTATGTCTCCACTAATACTTTCCACAAATTATGGCATGTATGGAGTCTTTACAATGTCAAGGATTATTTGAAACATGATTCTTCACAATCCATGGGTCCATAATGACCAATTTTTTCCTTTATATTAATCAATCAAGCATTACCCAATACTAGCATGTCTTATAAACCAATTAAAGTTCAAGTCTCTATTTGGAGATTGAAATAATCCAAGAATAAACAATTCACTTAGCGGTCTTGGTTGACCAATAATTTAAATAAGAATAAAATTTTTCCATTTTAGGTTTAGTAATATTTAAGCTAACACTATTAATTGCCAAACCCAACTTTCACAAAATAGTTAAGAGATGCCACAATCTTCATTTACAAGTTCATCTTTTCTCAACTAAACGATAGTTGAATGGGTTGTAAATATCATTCAATCCACTAGAAAATAATGGTGATCAAGAAACGATGAACCATACATAATATTTTTAAACATGATGAACCAGAGCAATCATGTAGTATTTACATACAAGGTTTATAGCTTTCATCCCAAGAGCGGGTCATCCATTTTACATTAACCTTATTTCATGCTGAAATAACACCTTGTAGTAATGAGTAATTTTACTCATATTTTACAAGTCACTACTCAATACAGAATTGAAGTTATCACATTCAATCATCACAAATAACAATCAAGAAAGATATCAATTTATATCAAATTGTCTTTTATGGCAAGGTAGGTGGCTGATAGCAAATGATGTAAAACCATGTTTACATAATTTAATCAAGTTCAACAAAGATATAACAACAATGCACTGCTAACTTCATAAATTCCTCAACATAAGTATTCTTTACATTCCTACCAGAAACAAAGGTAACAAAAGAATGTCAAGTTAATTACGGGTGCTAGGCAATAAGTGATGTTGTGTGGTTGCATGTGTGATTACATGTATGTGTGTATATCCTTCTCGGGCTTACATCTATGCATGCAACCGTACACACAGATACACATAAAGGCTTATTATCTTGCTCTCAAAATTCCATCCTATAATTACTACATGATTTCCAAATATGATGAGACTTAAATTAAGGGGTATGGCATTAATGAGGCAAAGCGAGAGGGATTTTATGAAGTAGTGTGATATTGTGGAATGAATTGTGTTACGAGAGGAGATGGCTTGTAAATGATTTGGATCTCACGTAGAAGACATGGAGACAGAGCATCTAGTACTCCCCCATTTGGGTAATCATGGAAAAGAACCATCTTAGTCTTTATATGATAGTGCGCCGAGGTTGAAAATATAAGGATCACATGCTTGCATTTGATCCCTCCTAATGACCTAGCCCTTGCACTTGGTTTTCCAGTTTCTATGACACTCATTAGTAAGAAAGGTAGTGTGGGAAGTAGAATAACAAAATATAGACTTAATTTTCCATCAATTTCAGGATTTAATCAAGTAACACATTTATCTATGGTAGATAAGATGTTGTCTTTGTTATTTTGAGGTCTAGCTAGAGGTATATTTTCCGGTGCATTGTTAGCACAAAACCAGTACTGCAGAACATTTGTATCACATTTTTAAGTAGTATAACTTCACATATTATGGGAGTTCAGTTTATCACATGAGGTAATATAGTTATGGATATGGTGGGCACAATCCCCACTAACTCTAGAAATTATATTCGAGATGTCTCATCATCTCCCGAGAGCATAGAGGAATCGAAGATGTAGGTGAGCACACACATATATGTGAGATATTATCACATAAAAAAGGGATTATATCTCTCAAGAGTAAGACAAGTCAATTTTCTACTACTTTGCAAGGCTGTGCGCATAGTCGGTACAAAAAAGATGACCCAAAATAGACTTGTGTAGACTATACCACACTGTTTGATAATTTCTTAGTAGAGTTTCATATACAAGAGTGTAAAAAGAAGAGCATCAATTCACTAAAGTAAATTTAGTATGGCATGGTTGAAATCATTAGGGAATATGATGTACAGTTCAAAACCCTTTTGTAAAATATTTTCTACAACATTCACCCGAGTCATCATGCTAAATGGTTCATTGGAGGTTTGATCACCCCTTTTAGAAGGGCGGTCTCACATAAGACTTATACGAGACCCATGTGGGGTACTTAAGGAAGCTTTACATGTTAAGTTAGTGGGAGTGTAGACACTAAAGTTAGCTCATTTTGGAGCCTCATATTGTAGATATGAAAAACTAATTGGAAACAAATTTAGCTAATTTAGCCCATGAGACACGTAGTGGTATTTGGTGCAAGGACTATGAAGTATAATGACACACTAAGGATAATTTCCATCATAAATTGGTGTGCACCATGTTAGTGGACTAAGAGATTTTTCACTTGGATCATGATTCAAGTAGGTTCCCACTGTTGTAATGTGTGATAAGGAATAGCATGTCCTATTACTATAAGATTTGTAAGTCTACCACCCATGATAAAGAAAATTACAGGTTGATTGATCAAATTCATGATTTTATTGATATTTTTGTATGTCAAATCGGTGTTGAAAAAAATCCAAGGAATGGGGTGAGCATCATGAGCATAATCATAATGCAGGAAAATTTGATGGATGTTATCATGGTAGAGGTTGAGGATACTATGGAGGATTCAGAGGCCAAACTCGTGGCGGTTGAAGAAGTGAATTCCCACGTGGAACATGTTATACATGTGGGTCCAATGATCATTACATGTGTGAATTCCCTCAAAATATTATTTTCTCCTTTTGGGAAGAACCACAATTATGAAGAATGCTCCTATTTATATGAGCACCTGAGAAAGAAGCACAAGTAGGATAAGGGCATGGGAATGGTTAGAGTACAATGCATTGTGGAAGATTAATGGATGTTAAAGTTAGCACCTAATCTGAGATGTTTCCTATGTTTATCACTACACGAGCTAAGGTTGTGTGTTCCAGGGAATTTCTAAAGCAAAAGCCTACTATTACAAAAGAGGAGGTATTACATACAAAGTATCCAAACCCTACTCGTCAGAAGGAATTTTATTAAGAAATCATGGAAATTATTATAAATTTCCAAGGTGAGATACAATTATTAAAAGAGAATTCACGAGAATCTCAAGCATGCAAAATTAGTTGAGCTTCCCCGGAGAAGGATTTTGATTATTTAAAAGATTTTTAAGATGGTATGACAAGAAAACATCATTCCTTTATTAGGGGAATGGTTAAGGAGATGGATACCATGAGCTGGAGTTGAGAACAAAAGAAAATTTTACATGCTAATCTACCTCCTCACATTCTTGATTATGATAAGGAGATCAATTTGAATACATTTATTGATGGATGGATGTTGAGTAAAATTTTGATTGATACAGGTGCAGAAGTGAATGTGCTCACTTTGGACATGTGGAATCATATGGGGAGGCCACCATTATAGTTATCTTCAAATGTGTTTTTTATGGAAAACATGACCAAATCCATGCTAATTGGAACCTTGAATAATGTTAATATTACTATAAAAGGGGCCAAGTTTACTAAGGAATTTGAGGTCTTGGCACTTGTAGAGGTAGATAATTTTCCAACATTTCTTAGGTTTTCTTGGTGTTATGGGAACAATGTCGATCTTCACTTAAATAAAGGTTATATCATATTTTAGAATAAGGAATAAAACATCATCATTCCTTTGAAAAATGGAAAATATGCACCGTATGTAGAACCTTTGCGTGAAGAGGATTTGAGCAGAATCTATATGCTCACAATTACAAATCCTAAGGTACTTGAGCCATCAAAGGAAGGAATTATTTAGTGGAATGATGCATAGTCTATGAGTGATACAACCAACATTTCTTTTAACAATTGGGTGCATGGGACTTATGAAATGGTTGGATGTGAAATTAAGAGTTTAGTTACACATGTAAGAAAGCTATGTTATGTTAGGTGCTTAAGTAGTAAACTAGGTACCAAGGTAAATTGGCGAAGGAAATCTGAAGGATTCCTACGTACTATGGAATTTTAGTGGATAGATCAAGTGGAAAGAAGGATTTTGTTGGTATATACATTTCATGGGACAAAAATGTGTTGGTGGATTGTACATATAGATAATATTTTAGAGTAGCGAGAACGAGAATCACTTTCTTTGATAGATTTCTTCGAGAAATACAACTACCAAGACATGTGAATTCCATGGGAAGAATTCTACTTCACATCACGTTCAGTTTTGTGAGAGACTCTAGACAGAGGGGCAAGAGGCCTTACCACCTTGATTTGTGCGTGCACAATCTTTACTTCATTTTGTGAGGTTGAGTGCACACATGGTATGTTTATCTAGAGTTAAATATAAAAATAGGGAATTGGCAAGAACTGACTATAAGTATAATTCAAACCTTTGACTATTTTTCTACTAAACCTCTAGTGAATGAGGAATTACAAGTTATGAAGTGCTTGACTATGGGAAATAGTGAAAAGGATGAGGAACTTATTTAGGAGTTACTAGGAGAGTCGAGATCTTGGGGTGTGTTTTGAATAAAAAGAGATAGATGAGGAACAACTTGGGCATGCATTCTTAGAAAAGGAAAAACGTAAAATGGTATACTGATTGATGATGTAGAGGTGGAAAATATGGATGTTGAGCATATTTATGGTACATGTGAGGTCTTAGACAATACAAATGAAAAATGGTGTACATATCATGAGCCTATGAAAATGAAGAAGGTTAACACTAGAAAAATGTTGAACCTAAGGAAGCCATTATTAGTGATTATTGGTCGACTTAGAGGTTACCGAGATAGTTCAACTATTGTGTGAACTCAAGAACTTATTTCCTAGAGGCTATCATGAGTTGAAAGAGGTACATCACTCTTTGGGTGAGATGAGGACCAAGTTAAAGGAAGGTGTACACCTAGTTAGGAAGATACCTTACAAGATGAATCCTAACTTGCGCATCAAGGTAAAGGAAGATATTGATAAGGTGCTGAAATATGAGATCATTGAGCCCATTGAAGAGAGTGAGAGTGGGTTAGCCCTATGGTGATAAGTATAAATATGGATGGAAGGAAGAGAATTTCTATGGATTATAGGGATTTAAGTACTGCATGTGTAATAGATCCTTTCCCGTGCCTTTTACTAAAGATATTCTTGAAGCTATCATAGGGTGCGAGATCTACTCCTTCACTTGACACATTTTTGGATATCATCGAGTGTACATAGAAAAATAATATCAAGAAAAGAAAAATTTCACCAATGAATGGGGAATTTTTCATACATAGTTATGCCTTTTGTATAGAAGAATGTGCTTGCGGTATTTTCACGCATTATTGTTCAAGCCTTCCAGGACTTCATTCATAAGTTTTTGTAGGTTTATCTAGATGACTAAAAATTTACAGGCTAGTGAAATACCATTGGGATCATTTAAGACTTATGTTTGAGAGGTTTTGGTAGTTTATCATATCCTTAAACACTCTGCGAATTAAATTTTTGCTACACCCTTTGGGACATTGTTGGGGAATATTATTTGTAAATAAGGCTTGTTGGTAGATCCTACTAAGGTTGTTGTTATTTTGGGCTTAGAGGAACCTACTAACTAGAGTGAGGTGGGAAGATTCTTGGGGTACATAAGTTATTACAAGAAATTTATCAAAGGATATGCTAGTATTTCCAAACCCTTGGAGGAATTATTGATGAGTAAAGGAAAGTTCCATTGGGGTGAAGCACAACAAGGTGTGTGTGAGAAATTGAAGGAAAGGCTTACTACAATCCTTAATCTATGCTTTTATTCATGGAAAAAACCTTTTCATGTGCATTTAGATGCCTCTGGCATGGCCATTGACATTCTATTAGCCTAGCCTGGAGAATGTATTATTGATAATCCTATTTTCTTTACAAACAAGAAGTTGACCCTAGTTGAACAGAATTACACAACTACAAAGCATGAGGCATTGTCCATGATTTACATGTTGCATAAATTTTAACAATACTTGTTGGCTACCTCATTTCTATTCCATACCGATCACATGGAAATGAATTACTTAGTGAACAAGACCATTTTACATGGGCCATATGTCATTGGATTCTATTGTTTAAGGAATCTGACTTTACAGTAGTGGTTAAGCTAGGCAAGAGTGATTACGGACCAAATCATTTATCAAGGATTAATTCAAGTGAGGATGCACAGAGAGCATTGAAGATGTAATTTTGGATGCACAAATATTCAAATTAAACCATGTGCCCTTGCACCTAGAATATATTGTTGTCTTTTTACATATTAGTGTGACACCGAAGGGATGAATGTTTTGGAAAAGAAATAACTTGTTATGTGTCGTTCCTTACACGTTAATCGGTGGAGATCTATGCAATTTAGGTCATGATGAGGTTTTGTGTCGGTGTGTACTTGAGCATGAGCATGAGGCTATTATGGAGGAAGCTCATAGAGGAATTTTTGGTGTCCATTATGTAGGAGATGCTACCATGAATAAGATTATATTGGCTAGCCTATGGTGGGAAACATTGTATAAGGACTTGTAAAGAATATTGTAAGGACTGTGATCATTGTTGGTGCCTTGGAGAGCCTAAGCATATAGATGAAATGTCATTAAGGAATATTACTAGTGAAAAACCGTTTGAGAAATGGGAAATTGAATTTATGGGTCCTATTTCCCTACCCATGCTTAGGACATGATCTTGCTACATTATAACTTGTACTAATTATATTATAAGGTGTGTAGAAGCGTAGGACCTACAAAGGATTACACAAAGTAGCTATGACCATAAGGTTATTGTGGGAGAACTTAATAAACATGTGTGGATGTCCATAGAGTTTGACAAGTAATAGGGGCCCTACATTTCTCAATGAGAGTATTGGGATACTACTAGAAAAATTTATGGTGACATGCTATAAAAAAACACCCTATTACCCATAGGAAAATGTAACTACTAAGGATTTGAAAAATATAGATGGACATATATTTATGAATATTTTGATGTTGGAATGAAAGAATGGGATGATAAAGTATCTCGGTATACTTTGGGCATATAGGAAAACTTACAAAAGATCGAACAAGGCCACACCCTTTCAATTGGTGTTTTCGTGAAGTTGATCTACCAATGTAATTCATGTTACCTTCTCTGCATATTTCACATGCATGAGGTCTATATCATGAACAAGCATTAGAATAAAATATTGATAAACTACTATAGTTGGATGAAAGGTGTGTTATTACAAGATGGGGTCAAGATAGAAAAAACCGGAAGAAGGCATGGCATGATTGAAGTTAGACAGATGGTTATTCTTTATGACTCCAAGTTCTGTCTACACCCTGGAAATCTCAAATAGCATTGGTTAGGATGATATATTGTGACTTATATACTTGATTCAAGCACTTGTTAGTTACATGCGCTAGATGGGACACAAATTCTTAGTTATTTCAAGAAGAGTAGTAGCTGAATTCCTACTATAAATAAGTCTTATTGGTTTTTGTAATAAGGTAGTATTGTCATTAGATTAAGTTTCCCTTCAATGAATTTCCTTTATATGTGTTTCATTTCATCGTTGTTATGCTTTGTTAATTTAGTTCAATTTTTTTGTAATAAGTGCACTTGCATACGGGAATTTAATTACATTATGAGTATTTCATGCATAGAGGACGGTGCATTCCCTTAGTGTGGGGTGGATTGAAGGAATAAAAGGAAAAAATATCTTACATGAGGGATCCTAATTACTTGAGGGGTGTGCATAACGATGGTGATGTTGGTTGTTGAAAAATGGTGACAAGATGTCATAAGGAAGATGGTGATAATAAGGATGATGCCAAGGGAAATATCTACATACAAGAAATGAAAACACATGGCAATGTGAGGAAGGCAGCGACATGCAAAACAATTTGGGATAGTACACGAGGATGGTGTACTTTGGTGTTGGGAATGCATGAAAGGAGGTCGGTGGTTAGTGTAGTTTGCATGTCAAAAGTCTATAGAGGTTACGCGCATTGGGTGTACACAAGAAGCATGCTTGGAAAAGAAGAAAAAATTGAATTAATTACAGTAGTATGGTGGTAGGGGCATTGTAATTAACGCAGTGAAAATTTAAAACCTATAAATAGAGATTCATGGTAAGTCATTTTTACCTTATGATAATTTACGAAAGAGTTTGTGTGAGCTAGGGCATCCTTGTGATTTTGGTGAATGATCGAGTGTAAAGGAAAATATTTGCAAACCAAATTGAAAAGAAGAACTGATCGTGTGCAAAGAAATTTTTTGTAAGAATTTATGTAGTTTCAATGGTGTACTATGAAGGAAAGAAGTTTTTTCCTAGATAGGGTTTTGGAAAATAGGGCATGAATTACAAAGTTTGTGTAGGAGAATTTTGGTTAAATGTGTGAGGCATTAAGGAACTGTACAAATGGAAATCAACACATGAACTTCTTCACACCTAACTTCCCGAGGTCATGCCAAGATAACCTATATAGAATATAAATGGATGTGAGTGTGGTGATGATGGATAAACTAATGAAGTAACCTTATATAATTAACATGCAATTTTGGTATCTCGTGAGTATAAGGTAAAGAGTGCTCTCCTAACTTGAAGTAGTGTGATGGATCAATTAGATATAATAGTTTCTCGGAGACTCTAGTTAATATTAAGCTTTGTTAAGATTATATTCACTTTGCTTGTTGAACACGTGAAACTAACATGCGGGTGCCTCATATATATTTCCAAAAAAGGTCATGGAAGTGAGAACGTGAAGCGTAAGTAAACCACAAAGAATATCGAGTATGGACAATTTTCTAGTCTAGTCTAAAAATTCTTAGCCTGATTGACTGTTATATTTAATAATGATAGTTGTGCAATGATATCAGGTGGAAGTGGTGATGACCTAAATACCAACATATGCAAACCAATGTCGATGTTCAACTGGTTAGTAGGCCTGTTGGGTTGCGGGACCTAAGGATCACAACCAAAAACTCATGGGGGTTGTGGTCCTTGTATGGTCATGCGCATAATCAAACCATGTTTCTAGGAGTAGTCCAATAATTGTAGGCTTGATTAGCTATGATGTTTAGCGTGTTTAGTTCTATTTTCTCATAAAAACTAGTAGGTGTGTGTAAAACTTACAAGCGTAAACCCGTATCAATGTTCATCAACAATTCTAGCTCATTGGGTTGTAGGACCAAAGGATCATAACCGTGTGCCTTTTCTTGTTGTGGACTGTTGATGGTCATGTAGAATGAATTGAAATGATTTTGGTAAAACAAGATAACTATCAAAGGAAATTTAATCTATGTTTTTGGTGTTTTCACAGTATATCAAAGAAAAACAATAAAAGTAAACTAATCTAACAAAAGTAAATGTTTTTGATATTTTTTGGTTTTTAAGCAATACTTATAATCTAATAAAAACTAAATACAAGTAATTAGTTGGATGTAGCTAATTAATTATGTGAATATGTGAATCTAAATCTAAAATAGATAACCTAATTTAATCAAAAACCCTTCAAACCCTACCTCAGAGGTGAAGAAAAAATCATAACCCTAGAAGAGCTATTGTTCCCCACAACTTCCTTGGTAATGTCAAATAGCAAGCTTTCTAATGATTTGATCTATTTGTAATTGCCTAATCAATTGAAATGAAAACTTTTACTACTCTATTTGATATGCAATCAAAACTAATGATTCAAAATTGACAACTTGATAAATAAAGAAAAAAAACAAGTAATTTCAACATGGATGAGCAAGATATTTGGAAATTTTGGTTGTATCTATATCTATCCCCTCAGTTTGTTCCTTTATTTATTTATGTGTCCATATGAGTCCAAAGGATTGGGAATGCAAGATCAATAACAAAAGAAGACGTTTGAGCAAAGGTAGCTTGAAGGCATTCTAGTTGCGAATGCAAGTAGAAGAGAGATATCACAAGAGATTTGAGCTTAGATACACAATTCCTAGCAGGATTGTGGCAGCAATACTATGAAAGATACACAAAATTCTCAAGCCATTTTCTTGAGTACAAGCATTTAATATATATGAATTGGCTAGGACGTACCTTCATGCACAAGGCAAGAAGAGGTAGTTCCAATTAATTAAATCTATTTAAAAATAGAAGAGGAAGGAAAACCAAACAATCAAATCTATTGTTAAGTGATTTGGTTCAAAAATGTATCCTAAAAGTTAAGTTAAGTAAAGTGTTGCATGTTAAAAACACGCATGACGTATTATAGAAAAAGCAGTCAGGACCGCCACCCTATGCAGGGTGGCGGTCACGAGACCACCACCCTGCTTGGGAAATGGTTTCATAACTGCCACATAGGATGGGCAGCGGTCCTTGCATTGAAGGCCAAAATATGCACAAAATGAAGAAGGAACCTAGAAAAAAGTGTGGCTAGGCTAAGTAACGATGTCTAGGATACAAATATACACTACAAATTGATTTTGGAGCTCAAACACCTTCTGAAAAGGACATGAATCATCATTGGGGACTTTTGTAACTATTTTCTAACAATGTAGCACATGTAATTTTGGGTATGTACATGAACCAAAGCACAAGGTATAAATTACAATTAAAATTACCAAGAATGGCACCAACGAGGATGGTAACCGTATCACCTAAGAAAAAGGGCAAGGGAAGGGAAAAAAGCTGTCTTGGAGACACATTTCAACAAGGAGTATTATTCAGAAATGTAATACCCATATGGGGTATTGTTAGGGATGGAATGGGTGTCCCACGTAAGGAAAATGGTTATAAGTGATTATAACCATCAAACTGATTAGACCAAAAAGGACATGACCTTGGAACTAGTTTGACCTATAGGAGAGAGGACAGTTGATGACAAACCAGTTTATGATGATTCAATACAGAAGGTTTTGGAGAAGGTGGTTATTACAAATTTATGAACTACCATTTTTCGGGAAACCTGAGATATTGTACTAGTGGCTGATGTCACACATTCATGAAGACTACTTTTATTTCACTAGAAGGAGAATGTGCATAATCCTACAAATCAATATCCAAGTTCACTAGACTCATTTGTACTAAGGATTCATTCGATGATGAGTTAGGGAACAACAAATATATTAAAGAAACAAACAGATAATATGAGTACAATAAAGGTGGGTACACTTTGATATTTCAAAATTTAGTGATTTAGTAATGAAGATGACCACGTGCCTTCTTACTAAGCTGAGAAGATAAGAAAGTTGGACCTTAGAGTCAATAAGATGTGGTTGAACATATGTAGGAAGATAGCTTAGGTACCATCTACAACATTTTGACCTATATAGCAGAGGATATTATTGATGCCATACGAGATGGAGATAAGATAATGTATGGAAACATATTTCTTTTTATTGTATTCTTTGAGATTGGGGTGCCCGATGGGCTGAAAGATAACATATGGGAGTACCCTAAGGAAGAATCCTTCCTATTAAGAGATTTTATGTTTACATTTATCATACTATGACACTGGCCATACAAGGTACACATAGATAAATGGTACAAGTGGATGTGTGATGCCTTTGGTGTTGAGTGGAGGATTCCAAAACATTTATCAGCTCTGGTAAAGGATGAAGCTGAATTTGTAGTTTATCAACAATTTTGTATTGGCAAGTTCACTCGACCAAAGGCACTTTGAGAACTGTGGTGCAAATTAATGTTTTCCTTTACCGCGTGTAATATTTCCAAAGTGATGTTAACAAATTAAAGGAGGAAAATAATTTGAGATTTGATCTAAGTGAGGTAGACTAGGAGCATTGTGAGATGCATCATACACTTGTCTACCCAAAGAAGCATGCCTATGTAGAAAGATATGTCTCACATGACATACATATGCTCAAGCCAATTTTGATCTTGATTCTAGGATAACTACAAAAAGAGTTTATATTCAACTATGACAAAAATTTTCTGAAGGTGCATGTATATAAGATGATGTTAGCATACATAATGACCCTTCAAAAGAAAGAAAGTGGAAATAAAGAAGAGAAGTAGGAAGATACTCCTACAAAGGTGAGTAGAGCGTCGAGCGCACATGAAGGCCATGCCACAGGGGACAAAGGAGACAGGTGTAGGTACAAGTACGTATACTCAAAGGAAGAAGTCTCTGGCAAATAAGAAATAAAGGGTAGCTCATAGTTATTACTCTAAAAGGATGGAGAGATTGAATCACAAAGAGACAAAGGGGAGGAAAAAGAATGAGGGCCAAAGGAAAACCTCCCCATATACATTGTGCATGAGTCTAGTGAGGAGCGAGTGCGCATTTATAGGACACTTGTGAGATATAATTTGATGGATAAGAAGTCATGACCAATGAAAAATAGACTATGCACATCTCCATTACAGATTTAGAGACCTTGGTGGAATGAGAAGTCACAAGAATTATATAGAACTTGGTCAAACAAGAGGTAGAGCACAACATGGAAGAGGAAGAAGGAAAAGAGAAAGGTGGGAGTTTGGGAGGAGAAACAAGTTTGGTGGTAGGGTTCCCAAAGGGTATGAGCATGAGTAGAGAATGCATGTACACCCCATAAGGACCTACTATCTATTATGCTATAGATCCCAAAAGAGTCTTGCACACTTGTTACCAAAAGCACAATCTTGACCGATTAAATTTTACTGTTAGTCATCTTTTTAAAAGAGAAGGTGCATTACCACACATGATAAAAATGTTATTTTTGGCCTTTGGGTCTCATATTAATGAGACAAAATTTGAGGTCAATGTGGAGCCTTGACAGCTACGCGTACTTTACCAAGCTCTAAGGAAGTGGATCGCGGTGGATTCTCGGTAGCTAACTAATGAGAAAGCATATAATGTGTTGAATAAAGTGTCAATAGAAGTAGAGTAAAGAGTTTTTTAGAAGGATAATAGAATAAAGGTGATGCATAAGGAATTGGAATAAAATAATGATAATATTGAGAGAGATAAGGAGATAAAGGGGAAAGAATAGGTTAT